>CABFOW010001002.1:48750-121811 GCA_902141385.1 Timema californicum
AGGGGGGGGGTTATAACTTTAGGATCTTGTACTACTCATTAAAATTAGTAGTCTTAGTAAAATTAAGTCCGCGGACCAACTCACACGATATAGGAAATTTTGTCTTTCGGTAATAACAAAAATTAGGATAGAAAATTAAATATTGCTTTGGTTTATACGGCAAAAATTTACTATCTTATCACTTATAAGGGTGTTTTACACGTTGTCCTTCCATTTCCACACAAATCTCTCATCTTTGAATCAGACCGTTGCGCGCACTTTGAAAAATCCCTGGCTTCATTAGAATCGTTCCACTACCGTCCAACAAGTGGAACTATCTTTCACTGCCTCAACAGTGGCTTCATCTCGTTAGATTTTATTATTTATAGCTTTAAAATGTTTTGTTGACTGCATGATCTAAGGCGTCACTCTCGCAATAGACTAGACTGCCTAGAACGGGGAGATTTGAGCTAGTAGGTCTCGGTCGGGTGTTTTGCGAGTGTTTTTTCCCTAAACGTCTTTCAGCTCTTTCTCCACGTAAAGGCTGATATATTTCCTCTAAATTCAAGCTTTATAATCACTAACATATTGGAGTAATTAATACATAGGCGTATAACGCAAACGACTCGTAAGACGCATTACTCTAAAAGAAAAAAGTGATATAATATTATGCTCTAATTATTATAAAACTCAACAGTATTGGAGAAATTGTGCACATAAACAAAGAGAATACGTGGCCTTAAGAGAAATAAAACCATAATTTTAATTACGGACTCCAACTGTTGCTATTCATCGAATGAATGGAAGTCCACTTACACGTAATATAGTATTTATCACATTGAAAACCAGTGAGATGAGTATTAATACCGGAGTTCACGTTTATAACGACCTATTTACATTAATTGCGTGTTAATTAGACTAATAAGTTAGGTGTACACGACTTGTTCGGAGGGTATATTGTGTGTTAGAGACTCGCAGGCTTGTTTTGTTGCGCGAGTGAGTGAAGCGTGTGATTCGCTACTAATTACGATAATGGTAGGAATAAACATAGCTACTGCTGATAAACTCATAATGCAATTATAATTATTAAGGGCCGATTTTAAACATTCTAACTGAGCTTAATTCATCACCTCTTCAATTGATGGGTTTTAATTCAAAAAGTAATTAATGTTGATTTCTAATGACGTAATTAGGGTGAGGCATGTAGGACACGTTTACATTTTTTTTAACAATAAAAATTTATTTTGTTTTCAATATTTTGTAGCTGGTATTATAACGAGTGTCCATATTGAGTACCAATATAGGAATTCAGCCAAATTCTAAAGAACACCTTTCAAGGGGTGCAATTCTTTTTAATTGCCCTGGGCTTCAATAACTCAGACCCGCCACTTAACTAAATTTAATTTACAGTCAGACTCAGATAGGAACACAATTTTCAAATACTTTCAAAATGAACCTAAACAATCTTTATATATTTATACATTAAGTAATTTGATCTGTGATTGTACCTTTTGATGCATAATGTCAATTTATATTAAATACACTAATAAACTAATATAATTTTATCAATGTTGACAGCAAACAAAATATATATTGTATTTTATAAAAGTGTATTTCTACCAGAATATAACTAAGAGCACTTGGGATTCTCAAGAATTTGGTTAATGATAGTGAATCGGTGGGGTGGAGTGGGGAGAGGGTGTATAATGAAGGGTAGAGAAGTGAAAAGTGTTTTAGTGTACCGTATCTTACTACCCGAACGAACTCTCTGCATATTTACACTAAAAGGAATATGGAAGGCATTATTTTAAAGGGCGTGAACATGAACTAGAGCGGAAGAAGAAAAAGGAAAACCTTTTGAAAATAATCCTTGAAGAGCAATTGAATGGAATTCTAACCCTAACTTCCCCGTAGTTTGTAAATCAGACAAGACGATACTGGTGCTTTTCTGTCCGTGGGCTCACCGGTCAAGTTAAACACAATAATACACATTTCTATTATTTATCATATACATTATTTTAGTTATTTCTTTCCCCGCATCTTACTATCTGCTCAGGTTATACACATATATGATAATTACTCTAATTAAGTAGAGATGAGGAAGGAAGTATTTTAGAGGTAATCTACCCGTATTTGCATGAAAGGAAAGTGGAAAAACATTTAGGAAAAAACATTCTCATTGTACTCGACCGAGATTCGATTACCCGATCTCTCCGTAGCTTAAAACAATCATTTGACTTTATTTTTAAACTAAGCTATGTTCAGGTGTATTAACAGAGTTTGATTTGTTAAAAATAATGTTCAAATATATTTTCCTAGTGTAATTTAAAATTGTGGTTGATTGATTATGTTCTATCAGAAATTAAGCTAATTTGTTTTATAATATACTTCGTTATGTAACTTCAGCTACTAAGAGGTGCTTATTGGATTGCGCCCTCGACCTTCTCCGTCCTTCAACCAGTGTTTCAGTATTCCAACGAAAACTGCATTTGCTTTTTCCTGGGAATTGCTTAAGTACTCACTTAATTGCTGCTATTATCAACTCTGCGGTTGCTTTGCTCTTCTATTAAAACGCCATTGTGTCGGGATACACTCGGTTACTATCCAGTCTGTCGCAACGTTTCTTGAGTAACAACTTGTTTGTCGCTGGATGTAATAATCTAACCATCACCTACACGGTACTTTCTTATTGTAGTGAAACATTTGTCCGCGCACTTTCAAACATTTTTACAGCGAGAATACTCAGATTTGATTTCTATAGTTTTTTTTATAGAAACGTATCTTACTACCCGTGTTTGTCATACGCTTATGTAACCTTCTAATTACTGTAATGTGTAGAGATGAGGAAGGTTGAATTTAGAGGAAGTTTACCCGCTTTTGTTTGAAGTGAGAGTGGAAAACCAAATAGGAAAAATCAATTTTAATACACCCGACTGGGATTAGAACCTGGGTCTCCCAGCCATCGGTAGTCAAGCCTATTGTGAGAGTGACACCGTAAGACTATTCGACCACGGATATTAGGGTATTTAACTCCCAATTTGTAAACACACGGACTATGTTCGTAAACGACTTACAAACAACAGTGTATCCCATAAAACCCCTTCCAGAACTTCATTTAAAAAAAGGACATACAAACATAATTTTAAGTTAAAACCGTTTTTATAATTTTGAAATAAAGTTTTAGTGGTAAGTTATACAAATACAAAGCTGTAACAAAGGAAAATAAAGTATTTTAAAAGTCTATGATATCACGTCAAAATCTAGGTTTATTTGTTTATCAGATTTGCCATAGTCTAAACATATTTCATGATTAATAAAACTAAGTAGTGCGTCACTTACCCCCTTAAATAATTGTTCTTGTACCCATGCGACTACAAAAACAATTTCAAGAAGTAAGTGACGCACCAATAAAAACACTGAAGTATATACTATCAAGGTACAGTATTTACAATTACTAAGCTTCCTCAACCCCACTCAAAGTTGAACCCGGCTCTTTTAAATTTATGGCCGATTCCTTTAACTGATTATCTAATGTAACTAACGAGCTCATGTGTTGAAAATATGTCTAGTTTTCAATCCCGTTCCTGAATGTTGCCATTAGTTATGTGCAGGTTCCGGAAGTTGATGCACTTAGAAATTTAAAAATGCACTTTAAAATTGTGTATTAATGCTCTCAAAAATTAAAAAAATTGTTTGGAAACAAAAATACTTACTTAAAATTCTGTTTTTTTATCATCAAAAATAAAAATGATAATCTTAAAAATCAAATAAAACTTTTAAAACGTTGAATGTATATGTACAGTATATATAGTATATACGTTCAACGTTTAAAATCCAATTGTTTTTCTTGTTCGTTTATGATAATGGTTGGGGAATCCTGTAAAGAAATAAATAATTAATAAATTGTATGACCATTATACTATTAAAATTAATAAACAAGGTAAAACATTTATGTGCATGAAAAAAGATTTACCGTATTCTACATTACAATGCACAACGAAAGCCATCTTCAGATTCTCAGGTATGAATTATCGGTGATTATCGAACTTTTGTTCTTGGTGTTTGTACCTGGAGAAGCTGTGCGCTACATCCACGGATGTGAAGTAATTTAACCTGGTGATATGACCTCTTCAGTGTCTTATAAAGAGTCACTTTCACTGTCATAAAACATTAGGCTATTCACATTGTTCCATGTCTGGCCATACTAATTATTACACTAGAAAATTAATGCTCTATGTAAATGTAGATAATGAATTTGTGCATTAAAACTATCCGTTGTGTAGTTCGATGTTAATGTAATGATTTTAATAATGACAGAAAATGCATGATAAGAGTAAAAAAGCCCCAAAATAGCATAAATGGTAAAATCCTTCGAATATCTAAAAATAATAATACCAGGTTGTCATAAAATAATATGTTCATATAAAAGTTATCATTGCGGTCGAATTCACACAAAAAATAAGCAATATTATCAATTTTTGGGTCCTGTTTTTCTGTTTATTGTCAAATATCCAACAAAATCTAATATATATATGAGTAAATAGTGCTCGAGTTTTCTAATAATATCCTACACCAATTCAGGACAAAATTAGGGTTGGTGAATCCACATGGTGGATGGACATGTACAAAGGTATCTGTCTCGTATACAGGTTGGCCACCTTTGGCGCAAATAAATACAATAACTCCCAAAATGTAGGACGCGCGTGCTACAGAAAGAACAGTAAAGTATAAGTACGCTTTCTGTGATTAGTTGCTGACGACATTTACGTGGCCAGTAGAAATAATAAATTTTACCACGTGAACACCGCTTTGCAAGTTTGCCGACGAAAACGACTTATGATAACTGAAATGCCAGATCACTTCGAGAGCAAATAGCACCAAATGACAAATTTATTTATTTTGTCAAAATGAAGGTGATTTTGGAATTTTTGAAAATTACCACCTAACATCGGGCAGAGGGTTAAAATTTAGGACATGTCCGGGAAGAGGAAATTGTCTAGTCACCGTGCTCATATATCTTAACATGGTTTTTCGATAGTACACTTCCTAGTCCCAATGTCCCAGATGGGTAGTAATTAACACGGGGACATGCAACATAAAAATACTATCAACTGAATACCCACGTCCTTGTCAATCAAATGATCACAACTCTAAAACTTTAGAGATAAAAAACACCCTTATGATCCGACCGGGATTTTAACCGAGCAGGTCATTCAAACATGAGAGTGACGCCTAATACCATTCGGCCACTGAATCAAGTCAAACAGTTTCAATTTTATTATTTATAAAGGTCACAGATTAAAAGTAATTTAGAAATAAATATCACTTTGTACAACCTTAACCTTATCTTGGGTTTCATCAGGAAGAAATACGATATTTTTAACATAATATACTTCTTTTAATAGTATTATTAAATGAAGTGAGTCTAATGGTGGTGAAACTTGACTTGGTAGCAGGGAGCGCAAAACAACGGTCTGCATGCAACGGTCCCATTCATGACCCACGAGATGCAATTTGGTGGCCCGCCGATACCTGTCAGTGCATTATTATATACTAAAAATTGTCAGCGAGAAATTAGCTCATACAACTCAAAGTAGTCTAAATATACTCTTTAATTAAGAAATAATGTCAGACACTATGATTACATAGGCTTCTTTGTACTGGTACATGGTAAAGGGATACAGACAACTGTTCGTCTCAATAAAAATATCGGTAGCCTGCAATAGTTCACAAATGTGTTTATAAATATACACACATACACACGTTCCCCGCGCCTCTTTCAATATACCAATACACAGTATTTCCATTAATTGTATAGGTATTAGGAAGTTAGAATTTAAAAGAAATGAACCCAAATTTGCATGAACAGAGGGTGCGAAAACCACCTAAGAAAAAGAATTTCAATACATCCGTTCGGTATTAGAACCTAGGCATCCCTGTCAACGGCAAAGGAAACCAGACAAGATTAACGTCTTTGTCCTCGTGCCCACTGGCATAAAATGATTTCCTTGAAATATCATTACGTCCCTTGTATAGTCTAGACCTTTTCTATTGGCCCTCGGGACATAAGATTTCCCGACCCCTGAGTGAAATGTTTCTGCGAAAAAAACATTATACTTTAAAAGAGTGCCATTGTTAAAGATAAGTGTAATCTAGCCATATAATAATAAGTCTGCTATAACAGAAAGGGGGTGGAGTTTCACACATACATAAAATAACTACTAACAAGTTAAAACATTTAGATTAAACTAATATTTACAAGTAACGAAGGAAAATAGTTAAATTCTTACAATAAACGTATTATTATCCTTACATTTTATTGGTGCTTATTTCGTAAAAATACCGATTCAATTAATTAACATAAAACTAAATACATATACGATTTTTAAAGTTGGGTGTCAGACGTTCAGGTTCACAAAACGTTGTGTTTTAACTACTGTACATACAGTACACTCTGTTTAGCCTGAAAGATAGCAGGCTTACCTTTCATGTTCGAAGGTGCGTCCCTATCAACTCCCTCCCATAATCTGTCCAACCCACGCGGGGAAGAATTCGTGTGTACAACTGTGACGTAGGAGTCGGCTCCTGTTTTATTTCCCATCTTTGTTTTACCTGAGTCAACTTGAAAACACCCTGTTACTACTGCACCTGAAAGTCATTGTTCCTACAATTCCCCCGTAAATTAGCGACCGTGTGTTGACAGAACAAATGTCGAGAAAATATTATATCTAATAATACCTATCTATCTAAATATTTATCTATATCTAATAATATCTATCTATCTAAATATTTATCTATATCTAATAAAATAATATATGTGTATTTATTTGGGGCGTTTAAATCGAAATTTCTGAACTAACATATTACACCAACGCACAACTTAGAAAACTAACTGAACTCTAGAAAAGACACTATACCCTAATCCTGTGGTCGTCCTTTTGATGTAAATGAGGAAATTTCACTTTCTTCATCGCCCGCATTGATGAGTTAAAATTTTTGCTGATTTTATTGAGGGTGTTTTTTTCTAATTGGTTTCTCCCTCTTCCTCCATTGCTATCTATTTTTAATGTCTAGCTACCTCACCTTAACTCATTAGCGTAATTAAAGTTCTTAACTTGGACGAGTAGTGAGGGGGAAACACATATTGCTATATTTTTTGGCCTTGACTGGAATCAAAATGGAACCCTTAACACTGTAGATATACAAGCTACCGGCTTTGTTAAGGTGTCGGACAAGTCGTTTAAATATAAAGAGATTACATCACCTTCAGAACAAGATGAGCAACATAATTTATGAGAATATCTTTTCATTCATCTTTTTTTTCTTTCTCTTTAGTGCTACGCGTCTTACTTCCCTTTTCTCCCACCATAATGTACTTGTATAACACCCACGTCCTAACATTTCCTCCCATATGTTCCTCTCGCAAACATTGGTCCCCACCTTGAATAAACCTTTATGAAACTTGACATTGACACAAGTAATTGTGATGTGTTCCTTCTCTGTGTTTGTATGAAACGTTCCCAACATTTCACTTGACAAATGGACTGTCATTCACTCACTCCAAAGAGTGAATTTTTGTGAACAAAATTGACGGAAATTTCAAAGTCAAACAAGTCCTTTTGAAAGGTTGAAACTTTTATATTATAAATTCATATTGAACTGTTAAAAGGAATATAAAAATAATGGCAATGTTACTATAGAGGACAGATCTCGAGAAGTTTGGTCAAATAGCAGAGTTTACTCATCTAACTGCCCGTTTGGGCTAAGCGAAAATGACACAAACCAATTTGAGCGTAATCATGAATCTAATTTCCCGGTTAATCCGCCGTGAAATGGGGTCTTCAATGTGTTAAAGCGAGCCTTAAAATGATTTTAGAATTTATTATTTTTGTTGGAAAACTATTTGTACTCTATTGGTTGAACACACTTTATTTCTAAAAATAAACTTTGTTAAAAATGTTATTGTCATAAAAACATCTTTAATATATTAATTATTTATTCATTTAAGAAATTTTTTGATATTATTTTAAAATAGTTTTCAACCAAATGTAGGCTAAAATTATCAGCATTTTTTTGAACAATTAAAAAGTTAAAATTTTGAATTGGAAGTTAAAAAAATTAAATATGTTTTACATGATAATTTGTACTCCTGAGATTAAAGAAAAAGATTAGAAACCTAAATATAGCCTTCCTCTATCAAATTAAGTCAAGTGGCAGTAATAAGCCAACTACCGAGTCGAAGATGGCTGTGTTATCTGATATCTCGTGAATAAAGCCGACGATTTCCGCATGTCCATCATAGACCCTGCCTTAAATTATGAGTGAAGAATGACCCTGAGAGTGGGACGTCTCCTGGATAGCTCTGTGGTAGAGCATTGCAGTACTAAGCCAAAGGTCCCGGGTTTGATTCCTGTGTCCAAGTGTCATTTTTCAATTTTCAGAAATTATGTCATGTTTTGATATGATCACTACAGAAAATTTAAGATAATGTGGGATTTGAGTGTGTGTAAGGCAGTATTTTTGCAGTTTATATACAAAATATTCATTGGTTAAAGTAAATCAAATATTGCTCCAGTAAAAACATAGTTTAATTTTCTTCACAAGGTGAAATAAATAGTTCTTGAAAATCTGTCAAGGTTTTCCTGAAATTGAATTACAACTTTTTCTCTTCATTTAAAAACACATCTAATACCGCTATGCTCATGATAGAGATTCAACAATTTGTTGAAATCACCATGTGATAAACATTAAACTCTATATTTCTGCTGAAACAATATTTTATTTACTGTAATGCAAAAACGCTGGCCTTTAACTCGCGTTCCCTATATTCCCACCCTTAGAGTGTACAGAATTGTTTAACAAAAAACATTTTAAAAACAGTAAAACTCACTTGTACACCTTTAAGATGTCCCGTGGGCCTTACTTAGCTCGAGTCTCGGACTGATATTTTTTCTCGTAAAGGCACCTTGTGTTCAACCAACATCTTCTATGAAGCCAGCGTGAGGCGAGTATCCTGTTACATTGCTCAGATGTTTGTACATCTGACAACCAGTCAAACAGTGAAACTGTCGGCCATCCATCATACTCAAAGACAGGCCTCAACACTTTGGGGAAGAGAACACACTAATGGGGAAACAACCAGTTTGTATTCACACGTTTCAATACGACTCATCAAGACTAACTAAATTACTATCGTCTAGACTTACAGTAAACTATCTAAAACATCCTCTAGACTTTAAACTGTATAAATCACCTCAAGACTTAAACCACTAAACAGACTTAAATTATCACCTAGACTGAACTATCTAAACCATCCTCTGGACTTAAGACTATCTAAATCAGCAAGTTTTAACAGGGAGTTCGGGGGCTGAGAAGGGTTTTTTGGGGGCCCTTGAAAAAATAGTTAAACATTGTTTTTTGCTCATTACTGAAGTCAATTATCTTAAATGTTACGTTTTGGAAGAAAGGATTTGATGATTGTAAGCATGTAAATTCAGTAGACTCTTGATTTTCCGGGGTAATGAAGGGGAGGGTAAGCATGGATAATATAACTCACGGATAGTACAAATAATCTCTATCTGTTCACCACCACCACCACCATATAAAAGGTTAATAACTACTGATATAAATCATGTACAGACCTAACAATCTAAACCAGCTTTTAGATCACCATATAAGAGAACATTTAGATTTAAACCAACTAAATCCCCTTTTGACTATTTTAAATAATCGTTTTAGATTTTTCTTTCCCATTTAATTGAGGTATTTAACGTGCACTGTTTGAACCGACTGATCATTTCAAAACACGACTTAAAAACTAACTTAAATATAGAACAGACACAACATCCAGTCCCTGGTCGTTAATTCTTCACTGTGAAAGGTGAAACATTTATTTCACTATTGATAATTTTTCTGCAATGCCAGGAATTGAACCTGAGACCCTTAGCTCAGTAATAAGATATGCTACCGACTGAGCTAAGGCGTCGGCCTATTTATTGGATTGAATCCATTTCACCAAAAGGCTTGTAAATTCTTAAACTATTTTTAGTGGTGCACATTTTACTGCCTGTTCTTGCCATCAGTTACTTTTACACGACTGTCGTACGGATGAGTAAGGTATAGTTTAAAATAAATGTACCTGCATCAGAATGGAGGGAAAGGGAGGGAAAGTGGTACACCATTTAGACAAAAAAACACGTGGTGTACACCCGATAGAGTCTCGAACCCCGATCTCCCCATTACCAGCAAACAAACCCATTACTAGGGTGACGAGATATACCATGTTACCACGGATGAGGGTCACAATGTCTTTATCCAAAGCCATAAGACCTACCAGTGTCGTATCGTGGAGTGTTGCCATGGTAAGCAGAGCTTTATAAAGCTGTACCTATGATAATACGCTCTCACTCACTCCCCATTTGACAAATCTTGAATAGATTCTGCTCTACATACCTTAATTTGGAATGGACTCCCACTGAAAACCTGCCCAGTTAACGCTCTACTGAGTTATGATAACAAGTCACTGGTACAGTGTCAATTAACTCTGCTTAACCTGATAACACTCTACGACACGCCACCAATGAGGAACTATTTGTGTATCCCTGAACAAGTGTGAAAAGATGGAAGCAACACCCAGCCAATGATGAGCACCCCATCCTTACCCCCCACCTGGCCTGTGATTGCAGTTCTTAAGCTAGTAAGATTACAATCCCACGGTTAATAACTATAATATATAAGACAGACCCGCCAAATGGAGCGACCCGATCAAGGCTTCGGCAAGCCCCGAGTAGACCGGCGCCAATATACCTCTTGTCTTCAATCTTCTCATTGCATTGTGTAGAGGGAGTAGGACGACAATGATCAAGTTCACTAAGCACCGTCCAATACCAGGGTCGCGGCGATTAAAGACGTCCGTCTAGCATAGCCAGGAGATCACACAAACACATGACAATCCTCCTGAGACACAATAAATAGTATTTTGATAAGAAGGAACTTTTTAGAAAATACAAAACTTTTATATTTATTAAAATGGACAGTAGCCGATCACATGACCTGACGAATGGACACGTGAAGTTGATCTAGTAACTTCTCTACCCGTAGCTGTAAAATAAAATTCTTTCCATGAAAATTGGACTTTGCATCACACTATAATTAAATGTTTTACTAATATATATTTAATTTTTTTTATAAACTATAAATATCCACACATACTGAAACTTTAATGCAATCCAGCTTACTTATTTGCTTTCTGACACTAGGAACTCGAAAGTCCATGGCCACACTTACACACTATCTTGAGCTAGTTCTATCCAATCCACCTCATTACACCCTATACCTATCTTGAACCAGTTCTATCCAGTCCACCTCATTACGTCCCATCCCTATCTTGAGCTAGTTCTATTCAGTCCACTTCATACATCCTATCCCTATCTTGAGTCAGATCTATCCAATCCACCTCATGACATCCTATCCCTATATTGAGCCAGTTATATCCATTTCACCTCATTACACCCTATACCTATCTTGAGCTAGTTTTAGTCAGTCCACCTCATGATATCCTATCCCTATATTGAGCATGTTATATCCAGTTCACCTCATTACACCCTATCCTTATATTGAGCTAGTTCTATCTGCTCCACCTCATTACACCCTATACCTGTCTTGAGCCAATTCCATCCAGTCCACCTCATTACACCCTATCTCTTTCAGGTCCATTCTAATGCTATCCTCCCATCTGTATCTAGGTCTTCCCATTGGTTTGTATCACTCAGTCATTACAGTATACAGCCCATTTTATATAATTTGAAATAGATTATGATGCACCGTGGTTCTTAAGAGTAGATGGGGATTTATGGTTGGGTAAGGAGGGATATCTTTTCAAAACCGGTTTCACAAGCTTGGGATGGAGAGGAACGCAATTTTAAAGTATGTATTTTTTTTTATAAAACACTTTTGTTTTAAAATGAATTATTATTATTATTACAATTACTATCAATACTTAGCACCACGTCTTACTAGCCGTTAGGGTTATACACTTAAGTACTAATTACTCTATTGGATTTGGAACTGGGAAGGTTGAAAATAGAGGAAGTGAATCCGTATTTGCGTGGAGGTAGAGTGGAAAACCATTTAGGAGAAACCACTCCCATCTTGCCTGAATGAGATTAGAACCTCGATCTCCCCGTCCTTTGTAGTATATCTCAACATGAAACTTGCGCATTAGCTAACTATGCCGCTGAGTCGGGTATTAAGATGAATACAATATTGCTTTAGGAGACGCGTTTTGTTAAAAATGTACACATAGCAATCTCAACAGTTCTTGAATATCTGTCAAGAGCACAGTGGCACTTTAACAGAAACCTTTTAAATGGAGAGGAAATATCTGATTCAAATTTCTTGATAGCCATGATAAAAATATTCAATAACTGTTGAGAGAGTATTTTACCTTAATACTACTGAGGTCAACAACATAATAGGGGCACTGACTACAAAAAATTATCTCAACGCTTACTGTACCCGCTTATTTGGTTTTTGTATTTCACTTTGACGATCTCCCTGTCTTCCATCATTAAAAGGTAACAGTGTGGGTACTTATCATACATCTCTTGACTTCACTTGTCCTTTAGGAGTTCGCTGAAAATAGAAAGCATTATCTGCTTTAGTGTTGCAGAAATTCACACAGTATGTTTATCCATGATGAATTCCAACGCAAACTTAAAACAAATTATTATCAACATATTATATTTTCTAATGGGTAAAAATATGTTAGATCATTGTCACGATGGATGTTTTCAAATTATAACGCTGCGTCTTGGCACAATATGAATCATCAATAAACATGCTTTACGTTAACGGGTTATTTCAAATCTCATAACAACAAACTAAACTGTATGCTTGCTCCTAGCTCCACAACGCATGCGCACTTTAAAATGCGAATGCGCAGTAATTTGGGATGTTTTTTTTTAGATTTGATTAGTTATGCAGCGCTGAAGATCTCAGGCAGAGCGGACGAAGTAAAGATAAGTCGAACTTTAGCAGAACAGCTCACACCGATAAGGCAGAAATCTTGTGATTGTTTTAGAGATAATCATGTGAACACGTTTCTGTTTTGTTTTTTTGGCACACCCAGTTACACTATTGGCCATGAATATAAAGCTGTGAGCTAGCAAGGTCAAAAGTATTTTACTGGTTTTGAGATAGTACTGTAAAGACAACCACCCTCAATACACCATACCTGGATTTGAAACCCGACCTCCTTAACGTTGGCAAACCAAACTAGACCAGCTTGAAGCCTTAGTCCACCTGCCCATCGATGCGGGTAGACAAATACTTTAAATTTAGATAAATCAAGTGTTTTGGCGGCCAACTGTGTTTAAATTCAGTGTGTTTGATCTAATTAATACATGTATGTGGGAGAGAAGTGAATTTACTACTTTCTTTAACTAACTCTTGATATAATATTCCTTATTTTAAATGAGGAGTGAGATACGGTCCAACTTTCATAGGATAGTTTTTTCTGAAAATGTAGATGTTTAATATTATCAATACCAAAAAAATAATGATAATAAGATAGTGAAATTTTATCAAGTTTGGCCTCAAAAAATACGTTTGTATTTTTTGAAAGACCCTTCCTACCATAATGGGACTGTAACTATCCAAATATAGGGCCATTAAACTTCTGAGTTAAACGAATTCCCCTCAACCCTCCCCATACAACACAGTGCAAAATAAACCTTAGTGTCACCGTCTGTAGATTCATCCTCGCTAAATGAAGACGTCATGAATAGAAACTTTCCAAGAAAATCTATTAGCGTGCTAAATTAGCCAATAAAAGTATACGCACGCCGGTTAATTACCTGTATCGTCCACACGTTGGATTAAATCAAGTAATTAATGTTCTCACGTTTCCCAGGGAAGAAAGGAAGCTACTAGAGACCATTGCCCATTGGCAGAACGCGCGTTAGCCGATAAGGTAACTTCTTGCTACTACCTATTCAAGGTAGCGTGTTCCTTTTGTTTTTCTGATAGTAAAAACGGGAACGAGAATACAGTTGAGAGGAGTAATCATTTATTCAATTGATCAGTATACAGGGTGACCTGGTGGTCTAGGGGTAAGGTGTCGGACTTCTGTGCTGTGGTCCGGGGTTCAATCCTCGGTCCCGGCACAGATTTATCTGATTACCAAACCCTTCCTTCACCTCTGACAAGAGGTGTATTAATCCCAACTTTTGAAGGTGGGGAATGCCAGGCCTCCACCGTGGTTCGGATTCCACGCTAAACTGTAGGTCTTCCATCTCATATCACAATTACCCTACCATTACACATTAGCGTAAGTACGTATAACCCGAGTGGGTAGTAAGACGCACTACTACTACTACTAATAATAATAATAATTAGTATACATGTAATTATTTCAAATCAATTTAACCTCCCAGATTAATTTAATTTTCTACTTAATTTCATAAGTTAGAACAGGTTTAACAACCAAAAATAATCATAAATATTCTTCTAGCATCATCCACATGCCTAATTATAATATTATAAAAAAATTAAACAATCTAATATCAACCTTGATAATGAATCATTATACATTTTATTTAGTAAAAACCTGTTTTTTCATGTTTTAATATATTATGATATGTTTGTTATTTAACAAGGGCTCTTTAACTTGTATGTTTATTTTTATGACTTTAAAATATATTTTATATTACTGTAGTTCCCGTTATATTATTTTTGTTTGCCTGTTAATTACCATACAACCATTTATTAACAAGCTTTATTAAAATTAGTATATTTTATTTTCTTCGATTGATCGACTTCTCACAGCATTATAAAAATCAATATCCTCTTAGCAGATACGTTTTGGTCACTTTGACAAGTTTAGAGGATGAGTGTGGATCGAATGACGAAGCAAATATTTGAAGGTGTGTGTGGATCAAAAGGAAGGAGTAGGTTATGTAAGACGTGGCTAAATGTTATAGACGAATGTGTAAAAAAGGGAAACATTAAGAGTTTTAACGTTAAATGGCTATATATTAAATATATATATACATTTCACGGTTTTAATAATAAAAGACCATGTATGACTCGGTGTATGAATTTTGTTGAAGCGAAGAGAGTATGCAAGGATAGGGAAATGTGGAGGAAGTTAGTTAGGCTTGATTAAGTAAGTACAGAGTGGTTTTTTGAGCTATATGCACAGTTCCTTGGATACCCCGTAAGGCAACGGCGTGATTAGGTACGAATGTATAAAATAGGGGTTTTGCAACTAGTCGATCGCGATTGACCGGTCGATTTCACGGAAATTTTCTGTCGATCGCGTAATAAAACTACATCGTCGTTTAAAGTCGATCTTTGAGTCTTTTAAACAAGCAAATAAACTAATTACTTTCAGATAATATTTGAGCGTGACCAAAATAACCTTGATTGGTATAATCGATACTGTCATAAGAAATTTAAATGATTTCATATGAAAATGTATATTCTATTTCTAGAAAAGTGGGGACATAAGTATTTGAGTAAAGAATTAATTCAAGGAATAAAACAAGATTTATAGACAATAAAATTAAATCCAAAGAAGAATGTAGAAACTATGGATGATCGCGGGATCTTTCATACGTTTCAAAGTCGATCTGGGCCCAAAAAGGTTGCCGACCACTAATTTAAATCGATTTCACTTGACGAAGTGTTAATAGAGTTCCGTCTCGTAGATAAGTTTCAAGCTATTTTTTGACCGGCACAAGAACCAAAGTTACCGTGAACCAACCATAGCTCTGACACACAAGCTCCTGGCTCGAGGCCAGACTATACTGGTTCATATCTCAACTCTCTTTATAGTTGATAATATTTTTTTCCTATCGCGTCTCTCCCACCCTTTACCCCCTCACTTTTCATCATAGGGCTATAATATAGTTACACTAATAAGGTAGAGACGAGTAAGGTAGCATTGGTAGAAAATGTACCCGCATTTACGTATAAGAAGCTAGGGAAAACATTCAGGAAAACCACCCTCAGTACATCAGGTCAGGCAGGTTTCGAACTCCAACCTCCCTGTAACTTGCAAACAAAACTGAATGGGCTTGACGTCCTCACCGATGCAGTTTTATGGGTGCTACCGGTGACACAATAAAACAAAATTGGAACTAATGAAAGGAACTATGCTTTTAACGTCTTGTTACAAGACTTTAAGTATATAGTTTAATGAACTCCCCAAAGTTATCCTAACTCAGTATTTTGATAAAACGTATACCTTAACTTACAATTTAACGAGGAGTAAATATTTTAAGGCACCAGCCGAGATCGAAGTAGGGTCCCCACAGTCAAGCCATCTATTCATCCGGTCACACGGGAAGAGCCCCAGGCATCAGTTCCATCTCACTCCAGATGTCATCGCACAAGCATACGCCGTACATGTTTTTTTATTATTATTAACCACGATGCGTGCCCAAGCGCAGGCAGTGACCCTGAACTATTAAAACAATGCAGGTCGACGACATCTTCTCCCTCGGATGGATGTGACTTGTTTATCATCTTCCTTTGGGACCTTATGGATGCACCAGATCTATCAAGGTGTGACTCACTCAACGGGGTTGGTGACGTCAACCTTATTTATTAGTTGGCTCACCTGGAAATATGGCGCATGCGCCTGGTAGGCGCAGTCTCGCCAGTTTGGGTAGAAATGTTCAGATTTAACCTGGAGGACTGATGTATTGGTTTGCACTCATTAATAAGATATTAGAGGTTAAGAGCTTGGGAGCTGACTACACTTGAAATATTATCAATTCGCAGTTTTCCATTATTTGTGCAGGAGAATGCTGGTGCATTATCTTAAGATTAATTCTCCTAAAATTGTTTCCCTGGATTAATTTGTGAAAACCAGAAGTTTAAGTAAAACGCGTAACAAACACTCAAACACAAATCACCCATAATTAAAAAAAAAATTCTAGTTCAAGGTAAGTTCAAAGTTAAGAAACAGGAAAAAAGGTAAAATCGTATAAATATAATTGAGTTTTTTATAATTTAAAAAATGAAGTCTACCACTATTTCCAAGAGTTATTATACTCCTCTGTCATCTAAAAGATGTCAAAATTTGGCACTAGGCCCCTACTTATGTTAAAAATGACAGCTTCATACCACTTTATTGGGCATTCATTATGAGGCAAATTCTCACCCAGCGCGTGAGATTGGGATTCAAACCTCAACCTCCCTCTCAAAGGTGACCCAATGCAAGTATAACGTCTTAGACTGCGTGGCCACCAGTGCCAGGAGACCAATAATAATAATAATAATGCAATGTGATTACACATTTTTAAGCACTGCCTCCTACTACCCGTTCAGATGATACGCTTATGTACTAAGCACACTAATAGTTTTAAAGATGAGGAATGTTATATTCATAGGAAGTGTACCCGCATTTGCGTGGAGGGAGAGTGGAATACCATTTAGGAAAAATACCTCAGAATACCTGACTGAGATTCCAGCCTTGATCTCCCCGTCATTGGCAGTTTAGTCTACTGAAAATGTTACGCGTCAGACCACGCAGTCACCTAAGCGGGTAATTTGATTAATTAAAGAGCTTACCAACAGTCAATATGACCTTGATCATATCAACAGTTTGAATAACTATCTAAGTTTGAGGTTTTATTTTACAAAATATACCATTATTATTATTATTATTATTATTTTTATTATTATTATTATTATTATTATTATTATTATCATCATCACGTCTTACAACCAGTTTGGGTTGTACGCACTTAAGCTAATGTGTAATGGTAGGGTGATCGTGAAATGAAATGGAGGCCTTAAAGTTTAACATGGAATCCGAACCACGGTGGAAGCCTGGCATTCCCCACATTCACAAGTTGTGATTAATACGCATCTTGTCAGAGGTGTATAATTTATATTTTAGCACCGCGTCTTACTACCCGTTCGGGTTTTACGCTTTAAGTACTAATTACGTTAATGGATTAGGAATTGGGAAGGGTGAATTAGAAGAAGTGAACCCGCATTTACATGGAGGGAGAGTGGAAAACCATTTAAGAAAAAACACCCCAATTAACCCGATCGAGATTCGAACCTCGATCTCCCTGTCTTCAGCAGTCGAGCTCAACACGACTAGTGCGTTAGCCAACTATGCCATCGAGGCGAGTTTCTCAGAGGTGAAGGAAGGGTTTGGTAATCAGATAAGTCTGTGCCGGGACCGGGGATTGAGCCCCGGACCCCAGCACAGAAGTCCAACACCTTACCCCTAGACCACCAGGTCACCCAACACAAAATATATCAAACTTCGGAAATGTAGAATTTGTGCTACTTACACTACGGCTTAGAGGGCAAAGTCGAAATGTATTATTCACGCCAAATATTTTTGAACTGTGGGACGCACGATGCAGTAATTAATTATAATGCTGACTCTTAATAATTCATGCTATTTAACTACACTCCGTTTTACTTTGTAAGATAGCAAGCAGTCTTACCTTAGCCGATTGCATTATGATGTATATGCTTATCTTTATATGCACCACAATACAACCTTGTGGGGTAAGATTACTAACTTTAAGGGTAAATGAAGGGTACTTCTCAGAAAAATTACCCCCTTCACGCCAACAACTCCATGGTGTGAGCCCGCTAGTGAACTACGCGGACCGAGCGGCCGCCGCCGTTAGCGATTCTATTACCAACATTTGCTAATGGAGGCTGTCATGTGGTCAGCACAACGGGACTTGAATCTCACTTTTTTAGGCCATAGCTGCTAGTTATTTATTCAAGTAGCTCCTCGTTTGTCCTAACGAGGCTGAGTTTGATCCCGTTCCAGACATATTGTTTCAGAGAAAAATTCTGAAAAAGTTAGGGATCGAACCCACAACCTCTTTATATGTAGCCAGTAACTCTGGCCACTAGACCACAGAGTCGGTCACCCGTTATATATTTTAGTTATGATTTACTTGGCACACTTCACGATACCTGAGATATCAATGAATGAATTATATGTGGTTCGACATTTTTCCAAGACGGACCCCTGACGCCACAACGAATCGAATACACCCTATAGTTTGATTTTCCCTCCTTTCCACAGAATTTTGATCTGGATGGTGATAGTTTGGTTAAAGTTTCAAAGTTCGTTGCGTCCGGGGAAAGTGCATCAGCCTTACGAATAAACAACTTTTTTGTATAATTTATTATTGTCAACATTTAACGCTAAATCATCTATTCTTGCGGTTGGGTTTTTAACTAGGCTGACTACAATTCTAGAAGGCTCTTACTCAAATCCAAATGGTAAATAATTCACATATTTAAATGGTAGGCTGACTACAATTCTAGAAGGCTCTTACTCAAATCCAAATGGTAAATATTCACATATTTAAAATCCACACGAATGAATTGGCTATATAGTGCTAAATATGTTGTCTTAAGTTGGGTTAATTTGGAAGTAGTTTACTAATATTGTGTGTTATATTTAGAATGTATAGGTTAAATACCTAAAATTACTGTATTTATAAAATATGTCTTCCTTAGCTGATGCATTGCTCTATCCAATCGACAATAAACATTCACATGTTTAATGCATGGATACAAGATTTATAATTATTGGTCGATAAAAAATAATTACACTTTGTAAGGAGTCATCTTGCTTTTACAGTTAGTATTAATTACCTTCAACCTTTAAGTTAATATTAATAAATTGTCATTTTATACTTGTTACTCGAGTTTTAGGATCTCAAATCATTAGTCGGCGCAAGCTTGAATGATTATTGCCGCCAAATAAGGTGCGCTTTGCCGCCACAAGATGGTAGGACTCTGTTAGTTTAATGGAGTTTATCTGTACAAACTGTTTATTTAAATTTTCTTCCTTTGTTTATAGGGTTCTTTACTGATAACTAATGCCACAAATACATTAGTGTGCTGGATTTTTTTTCTCATGGCAAGTAAATGTTCAATAGTTGATCCGCGGAATGAAGAACCTTTTTTGATAACTCAAAAAGTTATTTTCTGACGTTCCTTCTTAATTAAAAGGTTTTCCCCCATTTCGCGTCTTACTATCCTTTGGGGCCACCCAATTTAACATGAATGATGAATACGGACGATGAAGGTAGAACTTTAAGAAATCTATTCTCATTTGCTTGGATGATGAAAAAAAAGGGGAGGGGATTTTAACTACCCTTAGTACACATAGCCGTGATTCGAGCCCTGACTTCCTCCTCACTGGCAAACCAAACTAGACTAGCTTGACATTTAGTCCGTATGCAAGATGTTTCGGATTATTTGAGAGTCAAAGTAGGCCCTAAAAATGAAGAGAGAGAGAAAAGCTTTTACAATCGGCACACTCTTGCTGCATCCCTTTTAAATGTGTCACTAATCAATATATTAAATATATGCGTGAAGTTATGAAAACTTTTTAATATGTTTTAATAAACTAGTAAACTGTATATAGAACATTAACATGGTTGGCAATACTACCGGTTGAGGGATGCGTATAATTTAATGGAACAGCCTTATTTTAGTAGCTGGCAGTTTCCTAAATAATGTCCTCTTGTGGTGTAAGAAGCGGAGTAGTGATAGATACACTTTATATTTTTTTAATGTCTATAAAAATGTTATTTTGTGTCTTCAACTCAAATATCGTTTAAAAAATGGACAAATCCGGTGAAATTAAAGATAAATGTTTTTAGAAATATGTAGGTTTGATAAGGAGTAAGAATTATTACTATTGTTATTATTATTATTAGCACCACGTCTTACTACCCGTTCGGGTTGTACCCACGATAATGTGTTAGTTAGGGTGATTGTGAAATGAAATGGAGGACCTACAGTTTAAAGTGGGATCCGAACCACGTTGGAGGCCTGGCATTCCTCACATTCACAAGTTGTGATTTATACGCGTCTTGTCAGAGGTGAAGTAAGAGTTTTGCAATCATATCAATTTGTGCCGGGACCGAGGATTGAACCCCGGATTCCCAGCACAGAAGTCTGCGGAGTAAGGAGTTGATTGTTTACTCTAAGTGTCAAATAAGAAGAGAAAACCATACACACATATTCGTATACTTTTATACTCCTCGATAGTACATTGGTGTAGATCTTACCTTTGACAGATGACAGCCAAATATAATGAACCGTTAAAAACTCTATACTATTTTTTATATTTTTACAAGGCTTTTTGCAACGCGAGCAAGGTGTGGTAAAAACATCTGATTTGATTTTTATATCTCCTTTTTTCCCCCTTTAATATTCGTTCTTTCGTAAATTACTTTTTACACTTAAGTTCACTGTGACGTTCAATCCTAAGGCTTATTTTAGGGGAGGATGTTATTTTGAATTACAGTACTGATTTACTATAACTAAACTATCACTAGCATAAACCTAGCAAACTTTGAAAAATAATTTCAAAATTTTAATATGAATTGCTGTTGCTGCTCGATATAGATCTTCGCCTACATGTTCATGAATTTAAGACCCTTGGCCCTATCGTTTGCAAGTCTAAAACCTATTTTGTGGTATGATGGTCGGAGGGGGGTGAAAGGCGTGGCGTGGCTTCACAAACGACCAAAGTATCCTTCCGCGCCAACAAGAACAGATGGATCACGGAAACAGTAGATGGCGCTAGCTACCGGACAGGTCTTGCGGAAAAATCATACGTTTGGAAATATCAGTTTTCTTGAGAACCAGAGAAATATTTATAGTAATATTTTCAACACCTCTTCTAAGATAATGTGTCATTGTTTATTAGGTGTTACATTTTCTTATTTTTTTGTTATGCAGCCAGCAGTTTTCTATTGAAAAATGTCAAAATTATTGATATGGATCATTGTTAAAATCATAGAAGAGGTGTGTTCATAAAAAGTATAGCTTAATCAAAATGTTTCTTCTCTTGAACAAACCGTTCCCAAAAAGAAAATCGCAAAACAATTTATTAAAAATATATATAACAGTTTGTTCCCATGGCTCTGCATTTCCACGCCCAATGAAAAAGGCCAATTGCCTTTAAGTTTTATTCACATACTATTTTTTTTTTAAATAGGTAAAGTTTGTTTTCTTATTTTTGTTTTTGATAGAGTTTTATGAATTTGAGCTATCTCGAACACTTGATATTAAAAAAAATATATTTAGGTGCCTTTAATTACCTAATCTAAAGGGGCAAGAGTATAGGAATAAAGAAGGCAGCTAAAGAGTAAGGCATTCATTTTTGGCTGGAGTAAACATGAAAACCCTCAATGTGTAAAATCCCCTTATGGCACCTCTCATCTTTAATTACATTCTGGCAGATAATTTGCAATTTCCCCTAGGTTTATTAAAATATAAAATACATACTTATATCTAACTTTCAATCAAATTAAAATATATAGCTTTGAAAAATGGCATCCAGATACGCTTGTATCCGTAACCAAAGTTAATTCCCACCTTCATAATTTAAACATCATTAATTTATTATAACCCCTTTCAAAGAAATAAAAAATAAAAATCAGAAAAGGTTCACTTAACTTGCAAACAACGCGACAAAATAAATCAAGTGAACGATTGTAAGCGTGGCATGCGTGTCAAATTTCAAGGTTTGATCCTAGGCGTTTATAAATAAAGTGCATAGAATGAACCGACAAGGCATGACGCCGCAAAACTATTTTTTTATGGTGTCTTTTTCCTTTAGCTTTTTAAAATCGTCCTCGAGCCTTATAATCAGCTAGAGCTAAACAAGTGAAGAACCGGCCAGACGTTTTGTTTGTTCTCATGAGACTTGACGCTCAGGAGAGAGAGAGAGAGAGAGAAAGAAATAGAGAACCAAGAGTTCCTCCTTCCCAACACCGCACGTCTTTTGTACAAGTTTTTAATATCCTCGGCGGGACGTGGTTGTCCCCGAGACTGGACCATCCTTCGAAAGAAAGAGATACGTCAGAAGAAGGGGTTTATTTCAAGCAAATGACCATCTTATACCTCTGATCGTTTCTTCTTTCTATACTGTCTTTACCTTGTGATTGTTGTGTCCCGCGGCGAGGTATGCCACGAGGAATAAAGCACCAACTACTAGTGCTTTTGACGTGTCTCGCAGAACACAAGGCTCGAGTAAGAATTGGCAGGACTAGTACTTGTGTCTTATCTTATTTGAAATTAGCTTTACAATATTATATATCACTGCAAAAAAAAAAAATCATAGCAATGGTCTTTGCTAACAGTTGAAAAAGTTACCATAGTTTGTTTTAGCACCACGTCTTACTACCCGTTTGGCCTATATGAATATGTACTAACCACACTAATGTTTTAGGGATGAGAAAAGTTGAATTTCGAGAAAGTGAATCTATGGTTGCGTGGAATTAGAGTGAAAAATCATTTATGAAAAATCACCTTCAGTACACCCGACCGTGATTCGAACCCTGCTCTTCCTGTCAGTTACTAGAGCTATTTTTTATGTATTCATACTTCAAGATATGTGATCTGAAGGAATCAGCTTTGGTAGATAGTATCAATACTTATAAATTAACACTAATTATATAGTAAATGTTATCAATGTTGTCCGCATGATAAATGTATATGGTAAAAACTTCTTTCTATCAAAATCTGTATCACCACTATACAAATACGTGTGAGGAAATAAGAGTATAGAAATATCTATGGCATGTCACTATTTTTCAGTGCTTGTATTCCAAATACAATGAGTCAAAAATTAATAATTAGAGAACCAGTTATATGAGACAATTTAAAAAATTCTAAGGACAAACGGGATAAAAATTGAGATTTTGACTTTTTTTTAATGTAGGAAAAGCTACAAATCACAAGTTTAATGGAAAGTGATACTTTCATTTATAATATGTAAAGTTATTTAACCGTAGCCGTAGCGAATTTTATCGAATAGGTTTTGTTCCGGAAGGTATAAGTTAAACTACGATATTCTTTTTTTTTATCACTGCGTCTTACTACACGTTCAGCTTATACGCAGATAATTACTCTAATGGGGTAAGGATGAGGAAAGAAGAATTTTTTAGGAAATCTACACGCATTTGCATGAAAGAAGAGTGGGAAGCTATTTAGGAAAAATCACCCTCAGAAGACCCAAAAGAGATTTGAACTCCAATCTCTCCTCCCCATCATCAGCAGACCAGTCCAAAAAAGAAAGTGACTTCATAGACGGTTCTACCAATAAAGTGGGTTAAAACAGCTGCTCTACTCTGAATAACAAATGTACCAAAATACATTTTTTGAATTTATTATTTAAAACATAAATAATTATTTTATTCACCTAGTAAAGTAAATCATTTAATTCTGATACCTAACTAAAGGTTTCAATAATATTAATTATTATGAATGAATTATAAGAAACTACACACGTATAGAGATAGGAAGTGACACCATGTTGTGTTTTAAATAAACATCAAAAGTAAAGCTGATAGGAATCGAACTCCAACCATTTGTATTTTTAAATAGGGACGTACCATCCACTAACACGACCTCGCAGGATGTTCTCAAGGCCATTTCATACAGGCACCTGCGGTGTCCACGGTAACCACGGAAGAAATAAATGTCCATGGACGGGCCAATTCACAATGCAACCAAATGTCCGTAGACATTTTTGATGCCTACAGTAGCCCCATGGCTTCTTTGGTGCTGACTGACAGCTGACAACTGACGGCCTTGAAAAGTTACCAGACCAAATTATGTATCCCTACGCTGAGCCATATGATCTGCAAAAACATGTGTTTAGCAGCTGTCTCTTCTGACAGTCAAAATTTAGGTATATACCTAAATGTTGACTGTCAGAAATCATCTGTGAGCTGTCAGTCAGCACCAAAGAAGCCATGGGGCTACTGTACAAACTTGAGCTGCTATACTTTAGTGTAGGGTAGGTGACCATGTGCTCTTCAAAACGCCAATACGCATGCTCAGTCCACAGCGTCCACGTGGATGCCCTACCGATCGCTCGGAGAATGATCTGAAATCGTCCGTACCACGGACACCTAGGTCTCTTTGTGACACTGTGGACGCCGGTGCGAGATGGCCTTTAGTCGCTCGGGCGACACACATTTTGTTCAAAATTTTCAATTATTATTATTATTATTAGCACCGCGTCTTACTACCCGTTCGGGTTATACGCACTTACTCTCATGTGTAATGGTAGGGTGATTGTGAGATGAAATGGAGGACCTATAGTTAACGTGGAATCCGAACCACGGTGGAGGCCTGGCATTCCCCACATTCACAAGATGTCTTGTCAGAGGTGAAGGAAGGGTTTAGTAATCAGAAATATATTCTATTTAAGGCTTTAATGGCCACATTGCAACTGTAAGTATCAGATTATTTATGTCATTAACAAATGTTTGGGTGACCTGGTGGTCTAGGGGTAAGGTGTCAGACTTCTATGCTGGCGGCCGGGGTTCAATCCTCGATTGCGGCTAAGATTTATCTGATTACCAAAACCTTCCTTCACCTCTGACAAGACATCTTGTGAATGTGGGGAATGCCAGGTCTCCACCGTGATTTCGGATTCCGCGTTAAACTGTAGGTCCTTCATTTCATCTCACTATCACCCTACCATTACACATTAGCGTACGTGCGTACAACCCGAACGGGTAGTAAGACGCGGTGCTAATAATACTAATAATAATAATAACAAATGTTTGGTTGAAGTTTTTTAACGTCGTTTTGTGGTTTCCCGGATGCTACTTCAAGCGGTGCAGGAACACGATGGGAGGAAGGGGGAAGTAGGGGGGGGTTACATTGTATAAATTTTATACAGCTACATTCGAAACCAAATACAGTTTAATATTCAAAGTAAAATCCTTTGAAAAACCCAACTTTTTTTGTGTGTGAACAGTAATGATTTTTTAATATATTATAGTGTCATTTTAAAGGTATTGATTTTATATATCAAAATGACCACTGAAGATTACGTAATTTGACGTATGAATACGTGGAAGTAGATCTAGTAGCTTTTCTAGCTGTCAGATAAGGTTTTTTTTATATGGAAATCAGTCTATAGATTTAGATTAAAGATAAAATACTTCATTTAAGTTATACTTTTTTGTAAATTTTGTGTAGATCTGGTTAGAAAAAAACTATTTTTACTTCGAGAAAATGCCTCTAAATACGATGAAAACCTTTTTTAAATAGCTTCTAGAGACACCCAATTTTCCAAAGTGTGTCTATGGTTCCCCTTCTTTCTTACCAAGCCTTGTCAGACATCCAAATAACTTCAACACCCTCTTGGGTGGTCAAAAGGTCAAAACTAATATTCTAAGGCGTCATTCACGTAATATACTTCACTGCCGATGACGAGGAGATTGAAGTTTCAATCCCGGTTGGGTGTGCTGAGTGTGGTTTTTCATAAATGATTTTCCACTTTACTTCCTCGCAAATGTGGGTACACTTAATCTAAATTCAACCTTTATCATACCAAACACATTATGCTGATTAGTACATATTCGTATAAGTGTAACACGAACATGTAGTAAACGCTGTGAAAAAACAATAGGCCTATATTATGATGTTATTTGCCGCCCTACCTTGTATTTCCCTATTTTATTTCTACTTTTGTGAACAATTATAATTTAAATTTCCGTGAAATATTCGAAGCTCGCCGGCATGTTGCCAGCCTGACTAATGACAATGTTTACATATATTAAATTAAGTAAAAGGACGGAAGGAACAACGTAAAACATTGTTTAAAATAATTTAAATAAGGAATTATGATTTAAGGAAGAACACTTACCTTTTATTAAGCATATTAATTATCCTTTTAAGAAGTGTGATTGACTCTTGTATTAATATTCACTGCCGGACATATTTGTTTTAACGCATGCGCAGTGCTATCAAACGAATGCGTAGACCTCGTGATTTGGAAAGGAAGAAGGAGGGAAGTAAAAACGAGCGCGATTTTTAATTTTGACAGAAGGAAATAGACATTTAATTCTTTATTAAAAACATTATTCTTATTCAATTGGCTATATTTAAATACTTATATTAAACCTACATTTCATTTTTATTTTATCACTAGTCTATAGCCAACAATTCATTTTCGTTTTTATTTATACATAGTTTGTTTTCTCTTTGGACT
The DNA here is from genome assembly GCA_902141385.1 of Timema californicum. Classification (NCBI taxonomy): domain Eukaryota; kingdom Metazoa; phylum Arthropoda; class Insecta; order Phasmatodea; family Timematidae; genus Timema; species Timema californicum. The sequence goes on from CABFOW010001002.1 coordinate 75,764, forward strand.
TGGAATAGAACATTTTTGAATTTAAAAGATTGGAAGGTTTTGAATAGTAGAGAGAGTTCTTCCTGGTTTGGTGGTCCAAGATGGAGCCAAATGAATGTGGGCTCCCAATTTAAATTATTTTTATAGTGGTTAAAAGGTGAAAGATTAAAGTGAAATTAGTAAATAAAGGAAGCTAAGAGAGTGTGTAAGAGCTGCAATGTTTGTGTTTATTTAAATTGTGGAAGAATTTCAAATGAAACAAAATTTATGAAGATGGTGTTTTCAGTATGGGTGAGGTCAAACCAACTATTCAACTAATGATTATTGTAATCATTTCTTTTCTCTTTTCTTAATAAACCAGAACTCTTATTTCCAGAAGGACAGACTAATACAACAAAATAATTAACATTATATGTTATGTCTAATTATTGATTTTTTTGATTGTATATATATTTTTTCTCTTCTTGGTCTCAACAATACTGTGCTATACTTTATTAAATTAGAATTATAATTAACCGGAATTCCATAGGTAGGATTTGGATGTGGACAAAAAGGAAACCACAATAAATTCATAAAGTGCCAACAATTTTTTTTTATACATTTATTTTTATTTGTAGCCCTAATCACATTTTTTTTTCAACAATCCATTTTTTTTTTAAATCTAAATTGTTCATGTTCCTTTTTTAGTTTTAAGTTCACCCAGTGGTCTCGAGGTTGAGAGTCGTTGTGCCACTGAGTTTATAGCCGAGGTAAATGTATTGTTCCTTTTGATTATTATTTTTCCCCTTAGATACCAGGGGTGGCGCCCAACAAAAACTCGAATTATATAGATAAAGATATACATTTTTTTCTTTCTAAGACTCATATTATTTTATTATAATAAAGTAAGAACTATTATTTTTATTACAATATATAGTTATCCAGCAACAATTTCATATTTGTATTCTTTTCCTCGGCACAGATTTATCTGATTGCCAAACCCTTCCTTCACCTCTGACAAGACATCTTGGGAATGTGGGGAATGCCAGGCCTCCACCGTGGTTCGGATTCCACGTTAAACTGTAGGTCCTCCATTCCATCTCACAATCACCCTACCATTACACATTAGCGTAAGTGCGTATAACCCGAATGGATTTTAAGACACGGTAATAATAATAATAATAATAATAATAATAATAATAATAATAATATTTTCCTACATCTTATCTCACTCATACGGGGTTGGCGTTTCAATCTTTGGCAAGAACTTGCCATATTTGTTTTGACGGACCTATATTTCAGCTTTACAAGAACCTCCGACACCTGTCCAGGGAAAAAGAGCAAATTGAGCAAGCGTGGAAGAGGCTACAATTTTTGCTGTTAAGGTACTTTCATATACCTTCTAGGGGCACATGCCAAAATTGACATGGAACAGATGGCCTTACTTCTCCTCCGAAGGAAGCTGTGCTACGAATTTTTGTCGTTCAAGAAAAATCCATCGGTCTCGGCTAGGTTTGAAACCGCGAACATCGGGTTCTGAGGCGAGCACTTTACCCCAAGACCACCAATCTCCAATTTTACACTGGTTCTCCCCAAATATTTCTTTTTCTAAACGAATCTTTTGCCTGTGACCACCTCAGGCTAATTTCAACCACACTTTCCAGTTTTCAAAAACTCACGACTGTTTCTACATGATGATACATTGATTAGCTAATCCTTTCAAGCCTGTCTAGAAATGAGGGCTCACCGCCTCACTCTAGTCGATGCACTCTCTCGCGGAGAAAAACACCGTGTCCTATATTTAGCTCGCAGGACAGTTTGTGAGAAGAAACTTAAGGAAGGAAAAGAGCCGGGGGGTGGGGGAAGAGTTGGAAAGGGAGAAGACCTCCAGAGGAAAATTGTCGTGAAATTAGATTCGCTCCTTGCCTGGGGATTCTAAGAAATTCGTCGTCCTCACCTGAACTGGGCGCCAGCGCCTCTCTCTGATTACATTAGGGTGTTGAGAAGCAAAACATACCAACCCACTCTCTATACCCGTCGCCACTGTTGAAGGTAAACGTGAACCAAAATTACAGTCCAATTCTCATAGAAAGGGCCTTTTCTCACCGTTAGAAAAGTCACTGGATTTATTTTCATCAATATACGTCAAGTCAAGGGGTATTCAGCTGTCACTGTCGATAGATATTATTAACGCCCGTAAAATAACACTAATAACATAGTAAAAAGTTACCAATATCGTCAGCAAAAATGTATTTTCTGAAAGGTCCTTACTTTGAAAATTGGACTATAGATGTGACCAACATGCCCAATGTTGAGTTTAGTTGATAACGAGTATAATTTTAGCTCATGCGCAGACTTTAGCCCGCTCCCAACAAAAAAAGATAAAGCCAAGTACGGTATACAAAAAAGTGCTTAGAAGTTTTTCTTTATCTCTGTTCATCAACCGCGGCGAGTACTATACTCAGAAAAATGTGAAGTTAAGATGGATTAGAAAGTTCTCTAGAAAATAGACATCTTCTTTTCATGATGTACTTTGTACACATTGAGTATTCCTTAGTAGCCCATATCATCTACGTCGGTGGTCGCATGGTCTAACGCGTCACTCTAGTGTTGGACTGAATTGCCGATGATTGTAGATCGGATTTCGAATCCCGTGAGAGTATACTGAGGGTGGCATTTCCTAATTGGTTTCCCACTTTTACCCACGCAAGTACGGATCTTATATTTCCTCTCAATTTCTACCTTTCTTATTCCTACCTAATTATAGTAATTAATGAACGCGTATAGCCCTAACGGGTACTAAGAAGAAAGTGAAAAAAAATTCATTAATTAGAAAATTAAATACAAGACCACGCAGCTATATTCCATTCACCGTAGGAATTGACTTCTGAAAGGCCTTTTTCCCTACCATAAATCTACTATATAGTAGGATATTGGTAGGAAAAAAGACCCTTCAGAGAGTAATTCCCACCGTATTCAAGTTTAGTTTTCCATACAGGATGTTTCAGTGAAAGCGTGCACAAATTAAACAGGTCATAGGGGATGCTCTACCAAACATTTTGAGATCGGGGGACGTGTAGTCTGCTAAGCAAACTAAGGGGAAATTGGGCCTACACATGTGGGGGAGAGGCTGAAGGCTATTTCGTATGGGAATATCTCAAATCACTTGTGTATGAGACCCCAGTGGAATATTTAAAAAATGATTATTATAGTCTCATTTCTACTATTTTTTTAAGTATATTAAACAACCACGTAATGATGTGACGTCTGATACAATTGTATTATTTACCTAACTTGGTATTATACGTGAAGTGAGGTTTCTTAGGTTACAGTACCTTCGTTTCACGCACTTCCGAATATATTTAACTGAATTGAGTTTTGTAGTAAATGTCAAAAGTTAATAATTATTCAGCCTGATGGCTATAATAATAACATCAGTAATAGTGATTGCAGTAAAACTCGCTATTTTACCACTTTGATAAAGTTATTTTTTATTAGTAGTGGATTTGATACCAAGATTGATAATCCTTATAATAAGGCGTAAAGATGATGCAAGTAGTTTTAGAAGAAGTGCACCGTCATTAACGTGGAAAGAAGATGAATAAATGTGTGGTTGTGGATTGGGAACTTTTTATGTGATAGATTGGTGGATTGGGTGCCGTCGATTAGATTAAAAGGAATGTTGAATATAATTTGGGATGGAGCGGGTGGTGTTGGTGGTAGTCTGAGGCTTAAAACAATTCCCAGTCCACCTACGCTCGAATAAACCATATGGGGAAAACCATCACCAGCGCACTTGGCCGAAATATCAGCGCCGTCACTAAAAACTTAGTTAATTAAGAACCGGATGCCTTGACCACCGGATTACTGTGAAATTCATCATCAGACATTTGATTTATAGGGTTCAGGTCGGTATGCAAGAACGTATAGTGAAGGCTTAGTGGGCCATAGTGTGGTCCCGAGCACACTATCGGTCCACCTTTTAACCAATGATGACGCAAGCAAACCCAAGATAATGCCCACTAAGCATCCACTTAGTCAAATTATTACATATGGCCCTCAATCCCCAAACAAGTACACTAAAGGCGATAGATAGTTCTATTTATTTCTTCAGGTAAATGTTATTACATTTACTTAGCATTCATCCTTCTAATTATGTATCCTACAATTTTATAATTAAATAAACTAAAGGTGAAATTATATCCTTCAACAAAATAGTAATATTCTAAGCTCGAGACTGATAAAACATCACTGCAATTGTGTGTACAATCTCGCTGACATAACACTTAAAACCAATTTAGTCTACTTCATATTAATAGCTAGCGCATTGATATTTAATAATTGGATATTTAGATGAACCCGTTATAGTAAATATATTTGTCATCCCCATTCAGAGTTGAACTAGAGTCCCCGCCTCTAGATCCTCCTTCGGTCGGGGCCACACTAATTACCTCGCCACGGAGAGGTGTGCTCCACTATACAATACAGATCTAGTCGTTCATTCAAACGTAGACTGGCGCCCGTATAGTGACGGAATGGCCAACCTACCTCGGTTCTGTATCTGTCTAGCACTTCTCAAAGGATGATTAGTTTCCATCGACGAATCTGTATACGGTCAACAATATGGTCAACCCGGTGACTTGAGACATTCACAATGATAATATTGTATTGTGTTTTTATTTCATCTGTAAGTGGGTGATGACTATTGTGTTCATGAAATGATCTGCCTACACAGACTAGTCTGGACTCCAGATAAGATCATTATTTTTAACTAGTCTATATCAAAATGATTTTTAATTATTATTTTTATGCCTCGTGTCTTACCATCAGTTCTGCTAGATAAATATTTATGATAATGGGGTAGCGATACGTAAAGTAGAATTTATAGAAATGTACCTGCATTTGCATTGAGGGAAAACACACCCTAAATAAACCCAACAAGGAATCGAACCTTGATAGCCTCGTTACCGGCAATTCACTCTAACATGAGAGTGACGTGTTAGAATATTCTACTACCAATGCGGGTCGCTTAAACTATTATTATTGTTATTATTATTATTATTATTATTAGCACCGTGTCTTACTACCCGTTCGGGTTATACGCACTTACGCTAATGTGTAATAGTAGGGTGATTGTGAGATGAAATGAAGGACCTACAGTTTAACGTGGAATCCGAACCACGGTGGAGGTCTGGCATTCCCCACATTCACAATATGTCTTGTCAGAGGTGAAGGAAGGGTTTGGTAATCAGATAAATCTATGCCGGGACCGAGGATTGAACCCCGGACCCCCAACACAGAAGTCTGACACCTTACCCCTAGACCGCCAGGTCACCTACTCGCTTAAACTAGTTAACGGCTTAACATAAGGGGTAAGAGGGAGGTAAGTAAATTATAGTAACTGCACTCGCATTAGTGTGTGAAAAGAATGAGAAAATCACAGCTATGTATCGCATGTGTACCCAATAAAGATTTGAACCTAGACCTCTACGTTAGCAACAACTAAGTGCAATGCGAGTGTTTCACCTGAGACCACGTGGCCACCGAAGCCAGCAGTAAAACAGGGGTTATTAACGACTTAATCTAAGGGGTTAGGATGCATATAATATCTAAGATAAAACGCACTTGCTTGAAGAAGGATGATAAAATCCCTTGTGGAAAACAATTTTTTGAGCGCCCAGCCAAGATTCTAACTCCGACCTCTTAGTCAACGACCATCCAGTTCAGGGCGATCCTGATGCCTTTGGTCTTTCGCCCATGGAGACACTCAAATAAGAATCAAGTGACGAGAGTAAAACCTAAATTACCAACCAGTAGCTTGAGCGTCACTGCTAATAGCAGTCAGCACACTGTTTGTTAACCGGCTTACGCGTCCGTGATTAGTCACTGGAAACTCAACATGCTAGCCTCTACCTTAGTTACAAACTCAATCATCATAAATGAACAATTATTGGATATTTAATGCAATATTCAAGGTATTAATAATAATAATAATAATAATAATAATAGTTTGTTGTTTATATTCTTTGAATTGTAAGGATGAATCTTTGGTTAATTCTTTTGTTAATTATATTATATCTGTACCCTTCCTTCACCTCTGACTAGACATCTTGTGAATGTGGTGAATGCCAGGCCTCCACCGTGGTTCGGATTCCACGTTAAACTCTAGGTCCTTCATTTCAACTTACTATCACCCTACCATTACGCATTAGCGTAAGTGCGTATAACCCGAACGGATAGTAAGACGCGGTGCTAATCATGATATTAATATCATATTTGTAATAATAACAGAAAACCAAATCCTTCTTTGCACTCGAGCTACTAGACATTATATTAATAAGTATTAAATATTCTAAAAGTCCGATGGAGGTGCTTGCGACCAGATAGTATGAAACTGCCACTTTGGCGTAGTACCGTGTGCGAAACATAAGTAACAATAAGTTACTGACCAATTTATGACTTCATTCACTAACCAGTCCAATAATAGTTGAGTAGCTCCGTGGGCGAAAGGCCTTAGACTACATGTCTATCTTTATGGATCGTTATTTAACGACTTTTTTTTTTTGCAACGGATGGAATATTCTACTCTTAAATATCGCAACCTTTCACAGGATTTTTTTTTTATCAACAAGCAGTTAACCCATTTTTCTTTTGTTATTTCCAGTCAGTAGCCCACAGTAACGTCGCTTTTTTTATTATTATTAAAGGGTCGATACTCTTTAAAATCTTTACCTCCAGTTTCTATCGTGTTGACATACTTCGTTCTATCGGCCTATGACTAAATGTCACACTGACATTCAGCATTGCTTTCAACATTGCCTTTTTTTACTATTATTTCTCTACCACTCGTGAAAAACGACAGCCGCGTTTTTTTAGCTCAAGAGTTCTGGTACCGTGCTGACATTTTCTTGCACAGTTGTTTTTAGGCTACTCCAGGTTAAGGGCACCGCCTACTTAAAAAAAGACTTCCTTTGTGGTATTCCATATTTTCATATTAGAATGTCAACTTTGAAGCTTTAAAATCACAAAAACAATCCGCAATCATATTACAATTTTATTTTAGGACCCTGATATAAGAATAGTTTTATTTGTTTTAGAAAAGCTAGATACCATTTACTGTGATCTTATATATGCAACATTTAGCGTAAAACGTCGTTGAAAATGAGCTAATTTCACCACAACATATTTTTAAAATTATAAAACCTCAAATGTAAAGTTTTTAATCCTATAGGGACATGTTGATGCCTTACTCCTCCGCTTTGGCTTGAACCTAATTTTAAAATAACTCACCACTTATTAAATAAGGCGAGATTTATGAATGTCTGAATCTTGTCGTCTCAGCGCTTTGGTAGGTTATCTTGCGAATGTATTATAATTTGTCGTAAATAATGACGCGCTTTCCTTTGCATGAACTGGTTAGAAGGGAGGAATGATCTAGAGCGTTATTCTCGTGTTAAGACATGCTTGCTATTTACGGTGAGACTGGGGTTCAAATCTTGGTCGGGTGAACTGAGGGTGGTTTATCCAAAACGGTATTCCACTCTCTCTCTCTCTCTCTACGAAAATTTGGCCACAATTACTCTAAATATAACGCTCCTAATCCCTAAAACAATTAGCGTAATTAGTACATTGGCCTAGGCGTACAGCCCGAACGGGTAATAAGATGCGGTGCTAAAAAAAACTTCCTGCTCGCAATAAAAACAGGACAAGCAAACTAACATAACTTAGAGTGATAATATAATACTATATACTCAATACTAAAGATGAATATATATAAGATAGCAAGGCGAACACGTGTTCAAATATTAAATATCTTTGTCTTAGTAAAACCAGTCTCTCCTTCCTCTGCAATATTTCTTCGATCTAATGTGCTATTATGTTGAATGTTTGGAATGTAAACTTCAAATAACCTTGATAATTAAATCAAGAAAAGGTTTTAAAAAGTCCATTTTAGAATTATTACGTATAGTCTTGGCTTTTCTATACTAAAACGCGATCGGAAGGGAAACAAATGGGACTGGCGGGTTTTAAGGAATAAACCCAGTATGCCTCACTTCCCTAGAGAGGAAGTATGGACCCATTCCCTTTCAGCCGGTTAGTACTGAACTCCAGATCTCCTGAGCAAAGTCACGTGCCAACCACTTATGGATTCGAATTTCTTTGTCGCCTTCAAATTGTCTGCGTCTATTTGTTTATCTCCGCGTCATACTAACCGTCTTCCAGGATAAACGCATTTAATTTCACACGCTTTAGAGGGAGACTAAAGGTAGACTTTTGAGGAAATGTACCCGCATTTTATTATAGGCAACGTTTGAACATGTTTAGGAAAAACTACCCTCAGTACACCCGGCTGGGATTCAAACCACAACCTTCACGTTATCGTCAAACTAGACATTAGGAGCTTGAAATTCAATCTGCGTACCCATTATAAATGCGCTCCAACGTTTGCTGCCATCTTATTTTTCGTTTTAAAACTTTAAACGGGGTCTTAACCATCCTAAGACTCCTCTATCTGGTGGTAGCTACCCACCCCTTGCGCGAGTAATCAAGCAACCTGCTCGACACCTGATACATTGTCACACTCTCGTGAGGGTAGAAGGTATAAATGTTAATATTTTATTTGGCGCGGCATGCCGCCCCACACCAGCGCACTTCATCAGCCCGTGTTAGATTACCTGCTGCGACCCTTCCGAGAATAAACCACACAACTCCAACAAACACGACACCACGCAAATACGAAGCATGGAGGAGTAATTATTTAACGGACTCTTAAGACCACAAATAAAGAAAAATCATCCGCCCGAAATAATTTTACTGTTTCGTGTACTCATTTTAAAATTAATGTAATATTCCTTAAATTAAGATCGATATGCAAACAATAACTTGAAAAATGTGCTTGAAACAACAGATTTTAATATAGGACCTGTTTTTCACACCAAGTATTATTAATTACGATATTATCATGCACTTTCCATACACATACATTATTATACGCGCACATAACTTACAAAGTAGTTTTCTTTAGGAAAGTATGTATTAAACTTCAAACCCAGCCCTTATCCCTCAAATATTTGCTATTTGGATAACAGAACAAACCTTGGTAAATATTTTTTGTCAGAATCACTCGAATAATCAAACAAGTTTTTCTTAAATTTATGGTTGACCACACACTTTCTCTCTCTCTCTCTCTCTCTTAGCGTTCGATGGTACGTGACTCGATTGCAATCTCCCGCCGAGATGTGAACAGATAATTAACAGACTAGTTTATTAATTGGAATGATTCGCGTAATTTACCTTTGCTATCATTGAGGTAATTAAGTAGATTATCGTAGTCAATTGCCTTGTTCGATTGCAAGTGGTGACAACAAGCATTTTCACTATAATTGGTATAATAGTTAGTTCTGTTATTCAATTAGTTATATATCTCCAATTAGTAGAGCTAATATATATAGATTCATTTTCGTAAATAAAATATTTCCGCCCAATCCTTAAAATATAGACTATAAATATATTATATATATAAATAAATATATTATATAAATAAATAATATATATATATATATTTATGGATGGTTGAAATCATATTTTTCTCGAACCTGAATCTCTAAATAAATGATTTTACTTAAAATCTCGAATACAAAACGCAAATTTAAATAAAACTATCAAAAACTTAATGATCTAAAATGAAACAATGTTTTACTTAATGAATTAGGTATGAAACAAATTTCTTATTTAGAGGCATTGAATAGCTATTGCTTTGTTTATTTCATATATATATATATATATAAATAATTACGTTACCTGCTTCGGTGGCCGCATGGTTTTAGGCGTAACTCTCGTGTTGGACTATACTGCCGATGAAAGCGAGATCGTGGTTCGAATCGCAGTTGGGGGTAAGGTGATGTTTACAAAATGGTTTAACACTCTCCCTAAGGCAAATGTGGCTACACTTCCTCTAAACCTTTAAATTCAACCTTTATCATTCCTAGCTCATTAGCGTAATTCAAGCATAACCTGAACAGGTAGTTAGACGGTGTGCTAATGTTGTTCTATCCAACTCATTTTTCCTCATGTGAATTCGAGATATACCTGCGTGCTACTCCTTAATTTTAAGAAATATCGCAAGCAACACACTCGTATTTAAATACCTAATAGTGCTTGGAGTGCTTGCCTTGGATCCAGAAGACAGGGCTGCAATTCTCGATCCTGTTAAATATGGGTGTTTTTCATCCTTCTTGTTTCCCATTCTCTTATACAGGTAACGTTCTGATACATTTATTTCCTTTAAAATCCATCTTCATTCCTAAAATTTAATAGATACGTCGTTTATATCTAGCAAATACTGATATAAAAATGTAAATATTAAATGTATATATTTATTCTTAAGGTTTCGTTATTCTAACAAAACCTTAAGTGCGATTAGTGGGTGGTACCGCTCTTGCAATGAGCTCCGAACCAGCTTATAAAGCAGAACAAGAAACTGTGTAGTAGTGAGGTAAGCATATTCTACCAGTAAATTTGGGGGGCTTATCAACACCAAGGTAATTAGTAGACTCATTGGGCAAGAGAAGGGAGATGCAGGGAGGGGTGGTGAGGTTCCAATATTGCGCACGACGGGTTTATGCTGATCGCTATCTCCAAGCGTTTTAATCGCTTACTGAAGTAATCGAAGCGTGAAAGTAAAAAGAAATAAAATAAAAGAGGCCACGAAAGTGCTAAACTAGTCAGAAAATCAAATATAATTAATATATAACATAATAGCTGGGAGGTTAATTTGACAACAACAAAAAAGTGTTAAAATTGAAAACAATAAATTATATCTTTTTTACTTATAAACAGGGGGGTTAGTCCCAAATTTACACTAATGGAATAGAGAGGAAGAAGGTATAACTTGAAGGTAGGGATTAAGATGGGAAAATAGTGAAAAACCATTCAGGAATAAACCATCGGTACGCCCAGCCGGGATTCAAATCCCAACCTCATTGAAAAGGTAGACAAGAGTAGACAAGACAAGATTGGTGCCTTAAGGCGTGTGCCCACTGGTTTGGATATGGACGGTTAAATATTAACACAAAAGGGTATATAGTAAATCTTTTATTATAGAAATGACCTTTTAGAAAACAAATATTTTTTGCTGCCAAAATTGATCCAAATTTACTATAGTCTGATATTAATTTTTTGATAGGCATCGACCATATTTATTCAAAGTAACAACTGCAGATAACATGACCTGACGTATACGTGAAAGTAGATCTAAATCCAATATAATTGCTGAGGTAACTGCAGGTCTTATGGAGAAAAGCTTTATCTTCGCTCTCTTTCACTTAACTGTTGCCAAATCTCCTCGTTTTCAGTTATGTCGGAAGGTGGTGTGCTGGGGTAATAAGACGCTACTGGCAACCTCGACTAACCAGCATTGAAAAGCTTGTCTTATATTTGAGGGGAGGCTGACCACACAAAAACGAGAGAATGACAACGCTGTTTCCCAATAGTAAACATGCAGTTCCCTCAGCGATGATATCCAGTGTAGTAACTTTTCTAGCTGTCAGAACTAATGAAAATGGGATTTTACGTGGAATGGTTCGCAAGTTATGGGTTTAAGGTTATTTTGTTCAAGGAGTAGATACCCTCCATCTGGACGAGCCGTTTAAGTTGTTGGAAACGTGGAAAATGCTAATTAAATGTGAGAGAAGTTCACTATCTATCAATTTATAGCATGACTCTAGGAAGGAATGTTAGCTTTCGTTGACTGGTGCATAGCTTAAGAACCCCGTCTTTTTCAATACTCGAGCCCGCAGAGGAGTGGTCTAACTCCGTTTTCCAGACCTATAATACATTTTATTTAGTATCATTGATGGGGCGATCGGGACCTGTTCGGGCTATAAGATTATGCACTAATTGCACTAGTGGTTTTAGGGATTAGGAAAGCTATATTTAGAAAAAGTGTAATCGAATTTGCGTGGATAGAGAGAGAAAGAGTAAAACATTTTGAAAAATCGCCCCTAGTACACCTGACCGAGATTTGAACCTTGATCTCCACGTTATCGGTAGTCTAGTCTACTGTGAGCGTAGTGTCTTAGACCATAGGTCGCCGAAGTGGTTAACTCAAATATTGGTCGGGTGTATTGAGGGAGTTTCCTCCTAAATGGTTTACCACTCTTTCGCCACACAAATACTGATACAAATTCTTAGAAATTCTACCGTCCTATTCATTATTCCATTAGTGTAATTAATGTATACGTATAACGTGTTACCCACCTTGATGGCGTAGTTAGCTAACGCCCTATTTTCGTGTTGAACTAGATTGCCGAGGACGAGGAGCTCTAGGTTCAAGTTTCGCTCGGGTGAACTGGGAGGGTTTTATCCTAAATGGTTTTCCACTCTGCTACCACGCAAATGCGGTTTCACTTCCTCTATATTCAACCTTCCCAATTCCTAACCCATTAGTGTAACTAGTACTTAAGCGTATAACCCGAATGGGTAGTAAGACGTGGTGCTAAATAATAATAATAATAATATAATCCGACTGGTTATTAATACGTGGTAAAAAAATACAAAAGATTTAAATTAAAAAAATTGAGGAATAATATTTTTCTCAATGATTGTGTGAACTTCAACAAGTCTGAAAACTTCAACGGTGGACACGTGAATAAGGATGGTCTCCTGATTCCGAACAGTTCTGATTGCGAACATGAGATTTTTGATACATAGGGAGAAGTCCAGATCGCGGACACGCCATGGTGCTATGCCATCTCACCTCTAATTTGATAATAGGGGTGGCCCACGGGGGCCTAGCAGTCGTACGTTTTTTCAAATTAACCAATATTAATTTAACTAAATTACATACACGAGTATTTCTAGGTTAGGTTAGTAGGTTAGACTAGTCTAGGCTTGTCTGGGCTGGCATACTGAGGTGCTTTATTCAAATTGGTTTTCAACTTCCCTCTACAAATACGGGTACATTTCACCTCAATTTTACCATTCTAATTCCCACCCTATTATTATTATTAGTACCGCGTCTTATTACCCGTTCGGGTTATATGCACTTATTCTAATGTGTAATGTTAGGGTGATTGTAAGATGAAATGGAGGGCCTACAGTTAAACGTTGGATCCGAACCACGTTGGAGGTCTGGCATTACCCACATTCACAAGTTGCCATTAATACACGTCTTGTCCGAGGTGAAGGAAGGGTTTGGTAATCAGATAAATCTGTGCCGGGTTCGAGGATTGAATCCCGGACCCCCAACACAGAAGTCTGACGCCTCACCCCTAGACCGCCAGGTCACTCTCATTATTGCCGATAGTGATGCACGTCAGCTATTTATATTGACTTTAAATATTGACCGTTTTGTATATGTTGTTAAATTAAAGCCCTCGCTGGTGCGTTGATCAAGTGGTCTAAGGCATCAAGCTCATAATAAATTGGATTTCCTGTAACGGGGAGGTCGAAATTTGAATCTCGGATGGGTGCACTAATAGTGGTCGTCCATATGTAATAAATCCATTTGGTTTTACCCTCCCTTATCTACTCTAATGCTTATACATTTCGTATAAGATACTTTGTTTCTCTAATGCTTAGATCAAACAGTTGACTTTGGTGCTAAACATAATAGATTAATATATATATATATATATATATATAAACAAAAAAATTGATTAGTGTTGCTATTAGAGCCAGGGCTTGGACTTAGACAATTTTGTTCTCGGTGTCTGCTGGGTGTTGAAGGACGTGAAATGAATCCCTGTGTAAGGGGTGTATCTATAGAGACTGCTGAGTGCTGAACGTGAAATGAATCGTTGTGTTGAGGTGTGTATCTGTGGATTAGTAACATCAGACTATCACATTAAAACATATGGACATCCAGCCCTTTGCCGTAATTCTATGCTTGGTTGACATAATTTTCATTTAGCAGTGAAACAGTGGAAGAGGGGTAGAGGGTGTTAAATGTATCTGTGTTAAGTTTGCTTTAAGCTTAAGCGTTAAGCTTGCTACCTTACACATCTTGTGAATGTGGGGAATGCCAGGCCTCCACCGTGGTTCGGATTCCACGTTAAACTGTAGGTCCTCCATTTCATCTCACAATCACCCTACCATTACACATTAGCGTAAGTGAGTATAACCCGAACGGGTAGTAAGACGCGGTGCTAATAATAATAATAATAATAATAATGCTACCTTACATGGTAAACGGTGTTTATGTAACATACAAACCCCTCTTCCACTTTGAAATACGCTATGCACATTCCTACCAGCTAAAAGTACACTAGAATTTGGGTAGTAAGACAGATTTTTGACATTCATAAAATTTGCCAAACAACAATCATGTATCTATTCATAAAATCGTGTGATTTGCATCTGTCAATTTTAATAGATAGAATAACTATAATAATCTATTAAATTAATATAAATTTTAATAAACAAGTTTTGTTTTCTAATTATATCTTTATCACACAATCCTACTATAAGTGTGTGTGTGTGTTGTGTGTTACAGAATAACGGCGGTGGTGTGTATTATGGGAGTTACAGCAGGCAAGGCGTCTCAGCCTTCCTCCCCCGCTCTGGTCACCAAGAACTACCCCAAGGAGGTGAGTCCACTTCTCCTAGTTTATCTTCTTGGTTTGTAATCGACCTACGAGTATAATACCAATGGTGTTTTCATTTTAAGATATTTTTAGAGAGAAAGTACCTGCATATTCAGGGAAAGATTAAGATAAAACCCCAACGGTTCGAACCCCTAACCTCTCCATCAACAGTGACAAAGTGAAATGTGATTTTAACTCTCTTATACTACATTGCCACCTGTGAGGTACACTTTAGTTCTGCTACTGGATATCGATTAAACTTGATCTATCTTACTGGATGGGAAAGGAATATTTATTATTATTTTATTATTACTATTATTACTATCATTATTAACGTTCAAAGGCACTTCTACAGAAAGACTATTAGCGAAAGGCTTATTTTAAGGAAATGCACTAACGTTCTCTGGAAAAATGAAAACTAAACCACATTGATCTAAAAGAAGTGTAGCTCAGAACAAATTACGATCGACTGATCTAGGTTTTTCTTTCTTCGCTGTGGTGTTAAATCCTCTCCTTTTCTCGGGTGCGGGGCGGGTCCTTTAGATTCACACTTTTAGTCCTATCTTAGGTTGTCAGTTGTTGCGTAGGGATGAAAAACAGTACAATTAGTCGTGTGAGCTAACACTTCATTCACATTAAACCAATATATTATCACAAGTTTATAGAACCCGGACATGAGAAGGAGAATAAGATGAATTCACACGTCCAAAGCAAACATATGAAACTGGCTAATAAATGGTGAACAAAATTTAATCTTGCATTGTCTTGTTTTGTTCTGGTGACGATTTTCATCTTATCTCCTGTACAAGAAAAGCTAATTTCTCCTCTCGCTTGAAACATGACCTACGAATAAATACCTAAGGTTAAAGTGTTTTATTTACTCGTGAATCCGCACCGGTCGTTCACTTGGCCCAAAAATGCAGTCTCGTATAATCTAGCTAGCCAGTAAAGAGGGGATTGGGGCTTGGATCCCAGCCGAGGTGGTTTTTACTAAAGGGTATTGAAGCTAGTTTTGAATATTTTTTGTTTTTGTTGTTTTTGGGAAACAATATTTACTCCTTTGATTAACAAATATTTGTTTCAAAATAAACAATGTTGTGTTCCTTTTCTTATACAGCAGGGTCCCCATATCCGCCGGTAATACGTTCCTAGATCTGCCACGATTACGCGAAACCGCGAATGGTACCCAACTATTAAATAACGTGATATTTATGTATGTTGGGACGGTCACTGATGATGATGATGATGAGTCAAGTAATTTACATAGTAGGCTCGTTTGTGCTGCCGATAGTACGACCGGCTCTCGCTTGGCGCGTGACCTCCTTATTTCTCTAGTACACCTCTTCTATGCTGCCTAGACTTTACAGATGACGGTGGAACTGTTGAGTATACAATCACCCTTCGGGTTGAGTACTGTACATACACACAAGAAAATACACATAGTTTCCAAGCAAAAAATTATGTTTTATCACCAATTCAACATTTTTGCTTTAATACCCCAAGCTACCTCCACGCAATGCGGGTGCGTTTCTCCTTAATTATACCTTTATCATACCCACTCTATTAATGCAAATATGGGGATATCCAATACAAGTTTACTAGGCATCTGAAAGGAAAGGCCATATCTGACATTTGCAATTACTTTAATTTATCCATACTTCAAGTCGTAGGATTCTCAGATATTACTTTTGGTAGATAGTATCAATACCTATAAAATAACTCTAGTAATATAGTAAAATATTATTAATGTTGACAGCAAAAAAAAAAGTGTTTGCAATTTGGTAAGGTTCTCCTAACGGCAATCCAGGTATAGCCCTTCCCGTCGTCAATATATTTGACCATAGATAGGAGATTAATGTGTAGAATTGTTTAAATATTTCTTGTTGAATTGATTAACCTCCTTCCTCGGCGTAACACGTGAGCGGTGTAGCCGGTGGGTAGTGTCTCGTGAAGCCAACAAGCGCCATTGTTCCACTCATACACAATGAAAGATGACGTCCAATGACATAATCAAAAGACCGTGAACCAGATCTGACTCACACATTCAGATTCCCGAGAGCTCTTCTCTCTCTCTCGTACAGTCACTCACAAACAATAACAACAAATTCTGTATTTACTATAAAAGGCGATAGCGAAGGACCGAACAGGTTAGGCCAACATCGACGCAACTCTGACAAGAAAGGCCAAGGTTTAGGGTGGGATGGAAAGAAACGCGATTTAAGTCTATTTTTATCAGTTTTTATGATAAAAAATTTGTTCTCGTCAAAATAAAAAAATATCTCTTCAGTAGATACATTTAGTTTTAGTTTCTTCCCATGGTAATATCAAGAATTTTTTAAAATCTTTCACGGACATCGCATAATTTAACCAATATTTTTTTATTTTCATTTAAAAAGTTTCTGGTGAATTGCTGCGATGCTCATTACAAACATTCCAGAACAGTTGAGATTAAAATATGTATAAACTCAAATTAAATGAATAAATACTGAAGCAATATTTTATTTATTTTTGCCAACATTTTTTCCCCCATAAAATTTGCAATAAAATGGATCTTAACTAGATTTCCCTTCCATACAGTGGAAACAGTTTTCCTAGATTGAAGTTTATGATCGTATTCACCCTCCTCACTAAAGCTTAACTCACTAATAGTCCTAATCACCCATTTCGGTGGATATATGGTCTAAGGCACTACTCTATCAGTTGACTAGACTGACTATGATGGGGAGATTGATGTTCAAATCTCGGTTGGGTATACTGAGAGTGTTTTTTTCAAAAATATTTTCTAATTGTCCTCCAAGCAAATACGGGTGTACTTCTTACAAATATAACCTTCAAAATCTTTAAAACCATTAGTGTAATTAGTACATCAACGTATAACCCGAACGGGTAGTAAAGCGTGGTGCTAAAAAAAAGTCAGACGCATAAAATAATAACAATAACTAGTTTTCTGCTGATTTATACAGTTATTACTTTATCAGATCCTATAGAAAGTCGGTCATTTCAACTAATTCGGTGTTACCGATCCGAAAAGTGCAATTTTATGTTGACAGTCAAGATTTAGTTTTACAAATAAATACGAAACTGAAATATAGTTTAAATATTGATGTGTGTGTGCGTGCGTTCGCGTGCGCTATTCTTTTTGATTCCCGTCTGAGCTATCCACAACCTACACTCATTTTAGGACACATAATTGATCCAGATTTTTTAAAATTGTATCATATTTCATCTTTAGAGAGCATAATAAAACCTCAGCCTGAATATCACCTGAGAAGTCTGCTGACAAAGTATGCCTACTGAAGCAAAGAAATCAGATCGAGGATCGCTATGGCCAAGGAACCTTTGAACAATAAGAGGTTACTGCTGACCAGCATTTTGAGTTTGGGACTGGGGGAAAAACTTATGAAATTCTACATTTGGACAGTAAGAAGAGTGGGTGGGAAGAGAACCATTTTGGATGTAATTCTTCGGCACAAAGTAAACTGAATTGGACACATTCTTAGGGGGAACTGTCTTCTGTACGATGTCATAGAAGGAAGGGTTGAAGGAAAGAGCAAGGAGGATTAAAATATTGAATGATTTGAAGGAAAAAAGAAAAATCTGGAGCTTAATGGGTGGGCAGAGAACAGGGTGCATTGGTGGTCTAAATTCACTCACTAAAGGAATGAACCTGTCGTAAGACAGAACACATAATAATCACATAACCCATCTCTCAGAGTACAGTGTACATATTCTGGATTAGAACCGGACCAGGATCAGATTTGAGAATGCCAGCGGAACCGTTATATACACTAGTAGAAGCATGTTATTTAGAATGAGATGTGACGCTCAAAGAGAATATAGTCCAATTTTCATATGAAGAACAATTTAGGAAATAAAAACATATTTTTTTGCAGTCAACGGTGATAACATTTTAATATATTATTAATATTATTTTAAAGGTACTCCTCATATTTATCAAAAGTGACAGTTGCAGATTACATGACTTGACGTATGACTATATTACAATTGGTTTAGTAACTTTTGTAACTGTTTAATAGTGTTCTTCCTAGCAGAATCTTACTATACCTCGTCTTTGAACCCGAGAATCAAGCGGTACATCACCAAATAGTCCTCCATTCGATCTGATCTTGTTAAAATGTTTTCTAATCACGTTTGTAGCCGGACAGTGACAGTGACAATTGTTCGAAATGGTCCATTGTTCGAGCCTTCTTTTGACCAAGACATTCCCAAGATCTTAAAAGCTCATGTTTTCAACCGATGTATTCAAATGAACCGGAGACAATGGTCCATTACTTCATGTCTTGGTAGCCGCCACTCTCTCAATCGACTTTGTGCGCAGATCACCGTATTACTTAGCCATTATGTAGCTTTATATAAGTCTTAAACAACTTTTTAGATAACAAATGATTTTAGAGTATCAAACATTTACAAAAGATTCCATCTTTCAAAATCGACACCATATATCAAAAGTGTAAGGTGTTAAGCGCATCCTATAAATTGATAACAGACAATAACGTTTTTAACAGTCAAAAAAGTTTCTTCAATTGTTGGATTGACTATACCTTATAGCTCGATTTTTTTTTGACATTTTTAAGAGTAATTTTTATTTTGGATTTTTTTTCATTAATATGATTAGGTGTTCTGTCCTACGACAGGTTCATTTCTTTTGCCAGTGAACTTGGACCGCCAATTGGCCCTATTCTTTGTCTCCTTCAACCCCCAGATTGTGTCTTCTTTCCTTCAAGGCATCCAATACTTGAATCCTCCTTCCTAAGCTCTTCTTTACCTCAACTTTGTGTTCTATGACGTCATGCAGAAGATAGTTCCTCCTAAGTATGGGCCCGATCCATTTGGATTGTACCAAAGAATCAGATCCAAAATGGTTCCCTTCTCACCCACTCTTCTTAGGAATTTTTATCTGTCTCACTGTCAATCCACCTGATCTTCTCAAGTCTTCTCCAGCAGCACATTTCAAAGCTCTCCAAGTATTTACTCATACTGGTAGAGTTTATGTAGTAGTTTTCACTCCAATGTTTTAACTCGTAAAGTCAGGGTGCAAAGCTGTACTGAGAATATTAATTTCTTAATGTTAATTTTTCATCAGCCTCCCCCCATTTTGGCGAGTGTTAATTTATTTACTTTAAAATTCACCTCTCTTATTCTATGTTTAGCTAGTCTAAGCGGAAGTTAAGACACACAACAGGTTATTTGAAAAAACACTTTTAAACCTCATTGAAAGTAACCCACTGTTTTCATATTTATTTTTAAAAGAGGATAAAAACCATTCTTAGAAAAGAAGCTCGTCCGTACATAGAGCTCACAACGTGTTGTCCCGGACTGTACCGGGAGGGGGTGCGGAGGGGCCCCGCCCCCAGATCTGCCTGCATGAGGCCCCGCTTTACATATTCATAACCACCCGGAGACCGTACATCTGGGTACAATAACATTCATCCAGCGCCACCACATTACACTGCACTCTACACCATTGTCATCGGAGTGGAGCCACTTCCCTAGTCGAGCAACGTTATAACACCAACTTTACCATTCATTGAAGAAACCAGTTGGATCTTCCCCGCGGGGGGTGGATATCTCAGCAGCTTGCTACTGAAACGTGTGCGAATATATGTTACATACGAGTCACTTATCCACGTTGATATAACCCCAAGAGGCAGTATCCAGCGTCGCCAACTGTATGATACGGATACTATAATTTTACCACCCTTTCAATCGTACGAAACAATCTTAGAATATACAAATATATCCTGGGAATTTGGTATAAAGTAATAGTAGAATACATTAAAAACTTATTAATTTGTTATGAATATATACCGATTGATCAATGCATTGCGTTGTTTGGGTACACAATTATCGGCTTCAGGTGAGTTGCGGTAGTACGAGTTGTTTACCTCTAAAGGGACAGTTGAATTGCGGCCCCACATTTTTAGAGCCACGTACAAACTGTGGTTCAGACTGTTGGCCTAACCTAACATAAAAAACCTTCGAATTTTTGCCAAAAACATTGAACTACAAGAACTGGGGAAATTTGGATATTACGGGGGATGTCAACATGAGACGATAATAGTTTTTCTATCTGAAAGTAAAGACATCATGTTAGAAATCCCACTGCTAATTGGATGAACGCAACTTTTACCTCTCTCAAGTGAGTGGGCCGCAATTCATACGTGTCTCCTGAAAAAGTCGGGCTGCAACTCGTACACGATTTTAAGATTAGGTTGCAACTCACCTACACAGAAATTATCCTTGCTCATAGCTAAAGCTACGTGTGGTTTGAGTGGTCGTAAACAAGTCAAGCGTATTTGGGTTCGACTTAAGGTGTAGTTTAGGAAGATATTTACTATTTGCTTTCTGGAAATTCCTGCTATCCAATAGGTAAACATATAGGTACTATAATAGGTGTCTAGTATTGGATATACTCCCCTATGTTATGTAAGTTTGTAAGTCATATTTTGACATATTCTGTTACTTTATATATATATATATATATATATATATATATATAATGTGGGTTTAATACTAACAAAATGAAACGGAACATTCTACAAGTATAGTCTCATCAAGGAATCTGCATATTGGTAAAACTCTTCAAATGGGTTTGTTTTTCTAGATGGTTGTATTGGTTGTCGAGGCTTAATGCTTTAGAATCTAAATTTTATATAACGATTAACTTTGCCCCCTCTCCTCCCTCTTGCCACAATAAATTTTGGTTTGAATTCCAGTGAAGTAGAAATTAATTATGTGGTGCTATTTATTTTGAATACAATATAATTGTAGACCTACGCACTAGTATTACCATGTGTATATTAAACGCCTGTTTGTTTATTTTTTGTCGAACCTCGCAGTATCAAACTAACACCAAAACCTCAGATGGCAATTGATTTTCTTATTTAAAATTAAAAATTTCTTAACTATTAAGCAAAATTATTTTTTATATTTTGGATATATTTTAAGCAAATAATTAAGAATTACCTTTTCTTCACTTTTCTTTGTGCCTTATTGTCGCCTATGTCCCGCTTTCATATACATAGGCCTACTTTCTTCATGCATGATATAAATAAAGGTTGTCCAATAAGCTATATAACTGAGCGAATTCCCCGTGACTCACTGTACATGGTTGGTGACTGTATATATTTTAGAAGATCTGACTAATTTTTAGAAATAGCCTAAAATAATGTGGGATATGAGGATGACTTATTAACTAGATGTTAATATTTCTGGAGCAGTGTTTTGGTGTTTTATGATAAGACAGTGTTAGTTGTGTCCTAAGAGATGTTATTAAAAAAATTAATATAGTGATGATACTCTATATTTAAAACATTAATGTCAAGTAACCAAAAATAAATAAATATATAATTCTAGAACACCTAGTCTGTTCGAATGGTTTAAGGTCTAGCAATAGACTAGACTGTCAATGGGCAGATCAGAGTTTGAATTCCTGTCAGTTGTATAATTTTTCTTTTCTAAATGATTTTCTTCTCTATCGCCACGCGAATTCGAGTACACCTCCTTTAAATTAACCCTTCTTCAACACATTAGTGTAGTAAGTACAAGCTATAATTTTTCAATTTGATTAAAGGGTGAAGTGCTCGCCTCAGGACCCAATTTTCTTGGATTCAAACCCAGTTGAGGTCGAAGGATTTTTCTTGTGCGATCAAAATCCGTAACATACCTTCCTTCAAAGGGAAAGTAAAGCCGTTGGTTCCATGTCGATTGTGGTACGTAAAAAAAACCTTGAAAGTAAAATTGGCAGGCCTTTTTGCACTCGCTCATAGAACTTCAGTGTGAAAGGCAACGGGAAATCACGGCACTTCCTGAACTTCCCTAATATTTGGGATTTCTACCAGATTGTGCAGGCATTACTAACCAGCCGAAGGGCTGATTGAATACTCAGCTCCGAATGGATGGAAATCTCAACAAAACAACTTTCGGGCTGTGGACTTAATAATAAGATATATTTATCAACTAAAAGGACTAAAGTTACACGTCCCTTGTGATGCTCTCGCCTTCGTGTGGCTTGAACCTAGCTGTGAATATTTTGTAAGAGCATGTTGATAAAATCAGGCAAAGAGGTCGTCACACTAGCAAGAGGGATGGAATAGGCAGATGGCTCGTAGCACTTAGGACATGGTCGACCCTTGACATGGGTGCTGTTAGCGAGGCACACTCTCTCCCCCGGTACTTTTCACACAACTTCTTAACTCCCCTCCCCCAAGAACGCGCACACACGCGTTATCTGAAGGTCACCGACCCTGGATCCATTTCTCATTAGAAGGATGGGGGAAACAGATTTTACACAAAATTCAACTGTTTGAATACAAACTACTGATTTTTGATCGTATGATCGTATAACTAGTCTTTAGGGGGCTGCCTTCTGGGTCGTTGAGACTCGTTGGGGGCGTTCAGTAATCCCATTTAAAATTTTTTGTTTGTTATTTAAAAATATATTTTATGTATAAACTGAGGTGAAAAATATCAACATATAATAGGTGAAATTATCTCATTTCAACGAAATTTCAAGTAAAATATCGGAATTCTAATACAAAAGAAAATGGTTAGAAACATAAATCTAGCCCTCGTCAACCAAAATGAAGGTTTTAACAGGGTCATATCATGAACTCTAAGATAATTGAGGAGTGTGTTAGTGGTTTGGTTTGGAAGATTGATTGCCCTTCCTGAAATAAGTACTGCAGTGTGAAAATGTTCTCCTGATGTAGGCGGTGCCCTTAGTGAAGTCGTCCACTACAATTTTAGTGTCTACTAAGAAAAAAAACCCTGCTCAAACCAATGGCCAGGTGGTCTAAGGCGCTAGAATCACATTATTGCATTTGTCTGCCGTTGACGGTGAGGTTGAGACTTGAACCTCGAATTCCTCATCAATAAAGGCCAAATCCAATGTGATTTTAATATCTTAGACGGAGCAGCTGTCGGTGTATGTTAATTGAATGACCTTACTGATTTAATATAATTTTAGAATTTTGATATAGGTTATTATAATATCATGTATTTTTTTTAGGGTACTGAATACTTAATGTGCGATATCTAAACATTACATTTCTAATTTGATTTTTAGGACGATTCTATACAAACCTAATACAGATCTTGGTCAGAACCATTCGGAATCTAAATAGGATCCCCTCGATGAGTGCTCGACCCCCTTAAGCCACGGGAATGAACATTAACCATCTTATATATAATTATGAATGTAAACTTACCTTTTGTTGATATATATTGTGCTTTGAAATATTCAAAATACGTTTGAAACGTTTTGTTTTCTTACTAAATGCCATGGGTTCGATTCCCGTGTCCACGGATAATTTTTAAACTTATTCAACTATGATTCAGGTACGCCTGATTTTCGTAATTCCAATTATTGATTACCCAAGTTTTGGCCTTTCATATATGCTTAATTGTTAAGCGTTGCATTCTTTCAACTTCCTTAGTAAATATGATATATTATATAATGCTTATTTTACTATGATATTAAATTATACATAATAATATAATGTTTGCTGGCTTTATTATAATTGACTTTATAAAATTCAAAATCAATTTTAATTCAAGTTTGAATAACTAATCTAAATTAGTCTGATTATTTGTTGTTGTTAGATGCAACAGTTGACATATGAATATATAATTGGTTTCACTGAAACTACTTTTCGTCTCAATGCATCGTGACTTCGTACATTGTAAGCGACTGCGTGTGTTCTTAGGGCTATGAAGTCATCGTCCATTGTCACTTTTTTTTTTAAACTCAAAAGTGCTCTGTCGACGGTGATTCAACGAATAATTTATTAAATCTTTAAATGAAACAAGTGGGAGCATTATTATTTTTTTATAGCGCCTTTCCTCACTTCCTT
Source organism: Timema californicum (assembly GCA_902141385.1). Lineage (NCBI taxonomy): Eukaryota > Metazoa > Arthropoda > Insecta > Phasmatodea > Timematidae > Timema > Timema californicum. The sequence continues at coordinate 100,182 of CABFOW010001002.1, forward strand.
TCAATTGTCTAGATTACATAACTGTTGACTCGAGTCTGTCAGCATATATAAATTTATATAAGTAATTTTTATAAAAAAGTATTAGAAATGACATTTCGTTCTGATGGCTTGAGCGAGGAAAAGAGGGTAGGAGAGGAATGGGATCCATTTCATCCACACGCTGAGCAAGTAAGTAGAAGACAGTCTTTGTTACTTTTCCGGAGGAAAGGAGAGAATTAGTTCCCTTAGAGGTTTCATTCATTAAAAAAGAGTAGTGAAGTCTCATTCGTATAAGCTTTGGAGTTGTGGAATTGAATTAATAGTAGGGAAATACCAATCAAATTAGCTTTGAGGTTTATGGAAATCAGTTAAAAAGAAGTTAAATACCAATCGCTTGAAGTTCATTAAGTTAAGTTAGCTAATAGTATATTATTTTATCGCTAATATATTTGTTATAAGTCATTTTATAGATCGTAGAAATCAATTTCACTTGACGTAAAATTTGGCTTGCCTAAATGCGACCTTGGGCATTGGACTAATCACTTTTGAAGTTCTTCCAGGTGGGTAGAAAGGGAACACGAGCAAAGGTAGGTGTTTTTGGAGTTTTTATAGCAAAACACTTTTTTTTTTAGTGGATGTAAATAGCCTATAAAATTGCTCTAATGGAAACATAGTGTTTAATTTTCTTCAAATAGTGATACCAACAGTTTTTAAATATCTGTAATGAGCAAAGCGAAATTAGATGATACACTTTTTAAATTAAGAGATAGATTGTCATTAAATTTCAGGACACCCTTGACAGGTATTCAATATTTGTATTAATTTATTTATCACTACGCCTTACTAACCGTTCGGGTTTAACACTTAAGTACTAACTACACTAATGGGATAGGAATTGAGAAGGTTGAATACATAGGAAGCGAATCCGAATTTGTGTGGAGGCTGATTGGAAAACCCTGTAGTAAAATCACCCCAGCTCACCCGAGCGAGATTAGAAACTAATCCCACCGTCCTCGGTGGTCTAGCTCAACATTAAACTAGCGCGTTAGTTAATTACACCTCCAAGGTGGGTAGGTATTCAATAACTGTTGAAGAAAATTAAACCCTATGCTTATACTGGAGAATTATTTGTTTAATGTTGGCAAAAAAAGTTTTGCTATAAAAACTGCAAAAGAACTTATCTTTTCTCATGCCCCCCCTTCCATCCCACCTTGATGTGTTCCATTTATAAATTTAGATTGCGTATGTTACGAATATTTTGTGATGTTAAGCTCCAGTATAATCACAATATCCCGGTTGTGCCTGAAAATGCAGTAAAATATATTTACATTTATTTATGCACAATTTCAAGTAAATTATTCATGAATACGCTCGTTTAGCTACAAAAGCTTTTGACCTCAGGGTAATCGATGCATATTAAACCACTAGCAATCCCGCACGTCATTGACCGTGACCCACCAAAAATTTGTTTAAAAATTGTCAAATTAAAAATCTAATTAAAAATGTTAAAATCCTGCTTCGAGGTGCATTTGGACCCCCTTCTGTCCAACTAAGTTAAAAATTTCAGATCTCTGCGTGCCGTGGATTTGGCAGGGCATCGTACATAAACAAACACACAAACATTTCCATTATTATAAAAAGATAATATGTTTGTAACAATGTACGTATAGTCTATATTTAAATTGTGTTAACATATCTATCAGCCATATTTAAATTAATTATTAGTGCATTAATATTACGGATGGATGGGAAATTGCAATTAAATCACTTTGTATCAGAACAAGAACAGCCAATAGTTGCGTAGAAATCAATAATTTATTTTAATACTACTTAAAAAAATAATATAGAAAACGATTTACATACCAACTCGTATTAGTGGTTGATTGGTCTATCGTGTCACTCTTGTGTGTGACTTTTTCCGGTGATGGAAAGGTCTGTTCGAATCCCGGTCGAGTGTACTAAGGATGTCCCCCCGTCCTCCCCGAATAGTTTCGCGCTCTATCTATCTCCACGCAAATACTGGTACACTTACTCCCAAATTCTACCTTCCAAATTTATATTCCTCTAGCGTAATTAATGTATGCGTGCTTTTAACATGAACTATCTCTCATCTGAGGCGAAAATATAAACACGATCACCCAAAGTGAATAGCCATATTATGTGTAATTGACACTTTAAAAAATGAATGTGTATCCGTAACTTACTATTCGTTTTAGCTATCAGCAACATATTTTTATTCCTTCCTACTAAAAAAAGAAAGTTTTGTGTATCATTTAAAACTTTCTTTACATTTAGTTTCATAGCGTGTCATTTTATAAGCAGCACAATAATTGTGTTAATATTTATTTATTAACAAAAGCACAATTATACTAACAGCTTTTTCAGGAAGAGGAGAAGTTGAGAGGAATTTCATTGGCATTCGTTTAAAAGTAGAATTGAAAATCATCATGCGTATAATTTACTCTCTATGCAATTGGTCGGGATTGAACCTTGTCCTCTCAGATCATAGTAAATAAGACACACTATCCGTACGCCCAGGTAAGATGGTTCCTTTAATTTTCCCACCCGTACACTAGAATAAATAATTTTTCGACGGAGTTTTTATAGTTACAATTTTATTATATTTTTCTAACAGTGTATGTGTTCGTTCTACAGTTCAAGTTTCACATAAAGGGATTTACCTGACAGATAGAAATGTTACTAGACCTTCTTACACGTATTCATACGTCAAGTCATGTGATGTGTAATAGTTTGAGATTATCAATACCTATAAAAGTAATATGACATTTTATCAATGTTGCCAGAATTTTTTTTTATATTTTCTAAAGGCCTTTTCTAAGAAAAGCGGACTTTGTTAGTGATGTATTTTGTTTCCTAATTTTATGAGTTGTGAGGGTAACTCAAAAGCGAGTCTTTCAAAATAAATCCCTCCGCAAGGAGTATTTCCATCTGGAGAAGGAGGAGGGGTGTACATGAGGTCGCGCGGTACCATATAACTCAGGAGGAAACTATCAGCTCGCAATCATGTGGCGCCGACAAAGGCGTCTTCTTTACTTTCAATCTTCACTGTAATACATGGTCTAGAGACCGCGTAAGGTCGCGTCCTACTATCTTCATGATTCTTGAAACCTGTACCATTAGCTTCTACTAAAGATGTGGGGTGGAAAATGGTCAATATATATTTTTCTCTCTCCTGGAAAATGAAGTTACATTTATTTAAATGGAAGGAATGCAATCGAAACATGCCAAGTATTAAAGTTTCTACTTCAGTTTAATTCTTCCTAAGGACGTTAATATCAGAAACATTCAAAGAGTTCCAATATAACAATAACAGCTATTCTTGTATTCTTCTCACGCTCACTTATCGACTACAGCGCTTGGTGGCTGAATGCATTATGTTCGGGTCTACTGTAAAACACATATATTAATACTGCACCATTATTAAAATCGATGATTTAACAAATACATCTTATTTCCATGTGATTTAACTATCTTATTATTATTATTTTTGAAAATGTTCATCTTTGATTTTATTCTCAGGATATCATAGATGAGATGATAAAAATATTTCAAGGCTGGCTTAAATATTTGTTAAAAACGTTTTATTTCTCCTTCTCCCCCAGTATATCGCCCCACAAGTCAACAATACATCACTCTATGTGTTTTTTTTATATATTTAATATACTCTAGGTGCCGCCTCACCCCAATCATCTCCTTCACCTGTTTAATGGGCCGCAAATCGCCCACTGTTTTGCTTCGCTAACGGCGGTGGCCGCTCGGTCGGTATATCTCGCTTGCGGGCTCACACCATGGAGTTATGGCCATTTAAATACTTTCATAAGTATATTCTTCAGAATCGAGACACAATAAACTGCCTGCGTTTAATCCACGCCCGCCTTACGAATTTAACTGACCTTTTTATTCTTAAAGTAAGCTAAATCAACAAATTTCGATCCAATCCCGACCTATTGGGTCGGAGTCAGAGCGGCCTGTTGAGTCGTAATTGAAATATATTGGGAATCTATATTTTTGTAGAATAGTTTATTTTAGCCTTGTATTTATATGTACTTCGTGAGTTACGCGCCATGTTCAAGAGTTGGAAAGGGGCAAGTTTTTGTTGTTATAGAAAAGTGAAGGTGACCTGGCGGTATAGGTGTAAGGTTTCAGACTTCTGTGCTGGCGGCCGGGGCTCAATCCTCGGTCCCGGCACAGATTTATCTGATAACCAAACCCTTCCTTCACCTCATGACAATACATCTTGTAAATGTGTGGAATGCCAGGCCTTCACCGTGGTTCGGATTCCACGTTAAACTGTAGGTCCTGCAACCAGCCTCCCTCATCATCCCAATCAAATAATGGACAGAGGTGGAAACAAGAGAGTAATAATTTGTATTCATTCAAACATAATACAGCTTAATGGGGGGGAGGGGGGGTGGAACATTAGAGTTTACAAACACCAAGCGGCAACATACGCCAGACGGGCGAAGTAACACATAAACACATGCCACGGCCAGAAGGGCGATACAACAATAGCAAAATATTTTCTGTCTTATCTTAAGACCCTAGAAATTGGCACCGCCAACGGGTGACCCCAAAATTGTTGATAAATTGGTCTCCTTACATACATTGAACGCTACAATTCCCAAATATTAGCTCGGATTCGACCCAAGCTCTAGCATAGCCCAAAGGGAGCCAAGACCCCATTGTTAACTAAAGCAGCCGATAGGCATATCAACTAGTACCAAAATGAGTACCAAGTTTTCGAGCCCAACAATAATAACTCCACCCTTTAAGCAATAGGTTGGACACCGTTCGGAGATTTGTGAGCTAGTTGGCCCGCGGCCTCACTATTAAGAACCCATAAACTTATATTTGTTAAACATAACAATAAACTATCCCAAATCTCTCTAACAACCATAAACATATATATAAAAATATATTAAACGTAACAATAAGCTATCTAGACTCACCAACAATCCTAGGTATATAAACATTTTAAACATAACGGGAACTGTCCCGACTCACTAACAACCCTAAGTATACAAATAATAAACATTACAAAACACAGCCGTGTTTCTCTTTGATAGTTCGCGGCCCCACATTTAACCACCTTTTTAGTTTATGCAGAAGAAACATAACCATAGCTATCTATTATTTGCGACCTCCAAGACAAAATTCACCGGAGTGCGAAACTTTCCACGAAGCGGAAATTTGAAACATTAACAAGAGAACCAGATGGGTTCCCCCTATAATTACCATAGTCGTAAGGACGAGTTCCAATACCCCGCAGTCATGAATACTCGTTAAATAAATAAAGTATATATATATATATATAATTTATAAGAAGTCCGAAACATCGAATTTTGAATACAAGAAAGATTTGAAGCCAAAGAGAATTTTGATAAGACACGACGAGCCCACTTATGAAGTAAGACTCTTACCTCCTAAAAAGCCCTGAGTATAATGCGTGCCAGCTCATTGCACCTCAACACTTTTATACCCTGAAGTTATCATGTGCTCTCAGAGTGGAGGGATAGGGGGGCGGGGATCTAGAACCAGCCAGAGAGTCCTGGAGCATAGGCCACATGCACAACATAGTCTATCGAAGGTTCCAGAATCTGCTCGTTAGGGGTGCTCGGCGATTTTCACTTGTTTTCTTGTCCGACGAAGGGAGAAAGGGGAGACCTCTTCGTACCGCCAGTGGTGAGTCTCGAACACCGGCTCAGTTGAATGTAGTGCGTGTTGTGGAGAGTGTCTCGTGATTTGAAGTCCATTCCAAGCGAGTCAACAGGGACAGCATAGGTGAGTGTTACAATCATCCCATGTTTTGTTTTAACAAGGTTACACTCCATTTCATCTCACAATCACCCTACCATTACACATTAGCATAAGTGCGTATAACCCGAACGGGTAGTAAGACGTGGTGCTAATAATAATATAGACAAGTGGGGAAGAGAGTTGATGGTTACTCTGACGTGTGCAGACCGAAAGGCGCACGTGAAACCATCCAGACGATGGATGATTTTTGTAGATCGATCGCCACACATATCAATGAGACTTGTTTTTTCAGCCGAGAAATGTGCGGGTTTCAAAAGGTTCAGTTAAATAAACCTATTTTCTTATTCCTTCCCGTCCTGGCATGGTATCATGTAAGGTAAGCCTTAGTGTCGGCAAACATCGATTTGGAAGAGGTAAGCCATTATGAGTTCAGTCTACTCTCTTTATTCTTAATTCCTCTTGAACTTCTTGAAAAGAGAAGTATTGTGATCGTAAAAAAAAAAAGCTCATTATTCTAATAAATTTCGAGGCTCTGAAACAGAAAAAGGGATTTTAGCGATGCCATCCGTCTGTCTGTACTTCAGACTAGAGCCTAAAACATTTCACCAATAGGGTTAAAACTTGGTATCTAGGGTTTTCATAAGGTTCCTCCGAGGAGTTTAAAAAAAATACATCTAAAACTAAAATTAAGGGTAAAAAGAGAACAAAGTTATTTTCTCAAAATCCACAAACAATTTTTTTTTTTTACATTTTGTATTTAGTCACCGTTTGACATTATAAACAAAATGACAATCCTCATTTTCCCATGTAAATGACTTTAAGGGCTATTTACATTAGTATAAATTCACAATTTTGATCATATATCCGCAACTATTTCAGATATGAAATAACTTGGCATTGCATTGTAAAGTTTTAGTACTATTACAAATAAAAATATTTTAGTTTAAATATATATTTTTTTTATAAAACTAATAAAATCTGAGCTATAAGCATAGATGTACTTATCCTACAGTTTAACGTGGGATCCGAACCACGGTGGAGGCCTGGCATTCCACACATTCACAAGTTGTGATTAATACACGTCTTGTCAGAGGTGAAGGACTGAAAATGATCAAAATATTGATTGTTATGCTCTTTGATGGTCAGATTTCCTCTTTTTCTCATCGTTTCTGTGATATAAAATATTCATTTATACGCTTTGGTGGGATGTTTCTGCAACAATGTATTTTATTTCCTTTCAATTAATCATGTGAGTTTTTTATAGTGAGTGTTTATCTTAATATAAAAGAGAAATTCTATGCGATGCATCGAACCATTTATTCTGTCTTGCTTTGATGACTGAAATGGACGCTAGTCTGAAAATAGACTTTTACATAAATAATTATACATCTCAGTTTTTTGAAAGGGAGTGTGACTTTGTTAGACAAACAAGGCGGGAAGCCACCTCAAATATATCTCATGACCTTGACTCCTAATGCAACACTGCCATAACCCGGCTCATATTAAGAAGGAAGAGGGGGGAAACTTTCTACAAAAAGTTGTTAACATTGTCCTGTCCTACTGATAAGCCTCTCTTCTCAGTCATCTTCCCAGGCGGCCTTAACTTGAGCGCCTTGGGTATGGCCGGAGGCAAAACTGTGTTTGTGAAAAGTCTATAGCTAAATCGAATATAAGATTTTTATATGTGTGTTAAATCGACTCATTCTGTTGGGGTTATAAAATTTCCTACATATTATTTAGAAGAAGAGGGGGAAAATGTGTGTGATTTTATAATCAAAAGTTAGATTGAAGTGAATTGTGGCAGTAGACTTATACATTAAAAATATATAGTTCATAGTTCATCCTTTACTAAATACGTTTATCTTAGTTAATACTCTCCAGTATACAATTAATACAAACATACATACGACTAAACAAGATTTGAGTCCATGAAAAGTGAGAAAAGTGCTATTTAACAACAACCAAATTAATACAAATTAAAGTGTACTTATGTGGTAATATTTCATAATAAAGAAGATTCAACTCGCATTGGTAGGGGTTGGACCTAGTCTGGAATGGGCTAGGTCGAGGTTTAAATCATGGACTGGTGTACTGGGGTCGGTTTTGTCCTACATGCGGGCATATGTATTCTAAATTCCGCCATACTCATTCCTACCACATTAGTGTAAATATGCGTGTAGGCTGGTTGGGTAGTAAGACGTAGTACTGATAAACATTTTAAGTCATAATATTTAGGATACAATAGTAGTAGATATGCATTACGTTTTAATAGTTTTGGCACCGTTTTTTACACACTTTTTAAGAGAAACTGTGCTGGAATACATTCTGATCGGTGGATACTTTTCTAAGGGCTGCCAATTTTCAGAGTTCAAACCCCGATACTCCCATCAAGAAGATCACGTTTTTTGGTTGTCTGAAAGTGCAGGGGTGCAACACACACACCGCTTATCAAAAGCGATTTTATTTGTAGCTCCGTGCGTAGGTGCTAAATGAACTCCGCATGTAAAGAAATAGGTCGAGGTTTACTCATTTATAATATTATAAAGTATAAATTGATTTTCTGAATTAGAGTTGATTAATCTGAACTCTATTTAAAACCAAGTTAACTTATCGATAAGAAATCCAACTAAATAGCACCCGATCCCAATATAAAAAAATACTAGTGGATCGTTGCAGCGGTGATTGCAAATTTTAACGCAAGAATGTATTCAAAGCTTTTCTTCTTGGGAAACTTTCTATAGAATAAAGCCTCACTCGACTTTATAGTTAAAAGTTTATTCGTCAAAGGCAACTTTCCACTGGTTTTGATGTTTCTGTGTTTAATTTTAAGAAAAAATTAGGTTTTTACTCTTCACCCTTCGATTCAAAATTTAAAACGACCTCTCCTGTATATCTTTATCTCTTTGTTGTACCTCAACACTTGTATAATAATAACACATTGAGTTATTATCTTTAACGAAGAATAAATATGTTATTTACTGATATATAAATCAGGGTTTCCATGGTGATGTAGCAAATTATGATTTACAGATGAATCACTGAGCGCACAGAAGAAAATCTGTAAATTATCTAAGAAAATCGAGATTTCTTTGGAGTCTATTATTTTTGCCAACATCATTAGCCTTTAAAATGAGTGACCATTTGTCAAAGTAGGTTCAGTTTTATTTTTAATTTCAGTTATCGGAAATGGGACTATCAAATTATTTAATTATATAGACATAGAGAAAAAAAGAGTGAACCATTGACAACATATGATAGTGAGTGTTTTAGTGTAAGAGTGTGTGATTGTGTAAGATTGAGATTGTTAAATTTGTTAGTGTGAGAGAGTGAATATGAGAAAGTAAGTATGAAAGACTGAGTGTTAAAGAGTGGGTGTTAGAGATTGAGAATGTGAGAAAGAGTGTGTTAAAGGGATTAAATGTGAAGGAGAGAGTGTTTGTACGAGAAAAAGTGTGATATAAAGAAGGTGTGAAAGAGCGTGTGATAGAAAAAGTGAGAGTGTGTGTGTATATGAAAGAGAGTTTGTGTGAAAAAGTGTGTCTGTGAAACAGAGTGTGTGTGAAAGAGTTTATGAAACTGTGTGTGTGTGTGTGTGTGTGTGATAGAAAGTGTTTGAAAAAAGAAAAAGGATTTGAGAGAAATAGTCTGTGATAGGGTGTGTGAGAAAGATTGTATGAGAAAGATTGTGTGTGTGTGAAAGAAAAAGAGAGTGAGAAATATTTAAGAGAGAAAGATTGTGTGTGTTAAAGAGAGAGAGAGAGTGAGAAATATTTAAGAGAGAAAGATAAATTGTGACGGAGAGTGTATGCGTGTAAGGGAGAGAGAGCGAGAAATATTTTGAGAGTGAGGGTGTGAGAGGTAGTGAGAGTGTGAGAAGAGTGCATGTGAGAGAGCTAGAGTATTTTAAAAATGTGTTAAAGATAGCGTGAGAAATACCGTGAGAGAGAGTATGTGTGAGCAAGAGTGTGTGAGAGTGTGTGTTATAGAGTATGTGAGAAATATTGTGTGAAAGAAAGTGTGTGTGTGATATACAATAGATGGGTTACACCGAACATTACTTTGAAATATTATCCACTCAAACTAAAGTTGTAACATGGAAACATAATTGAACTTATTTGTATTGAATTATTATTTGAAAAAATAACAAAAAAACTTATAAGCTACTTATATCATAAGATAAATAGGATGCATAAAATATTACCTTGAATTACTATAACCATGCATTCAAAATTAAGTGGTTGCTACTAAAACATATTTAAACTTAATTGTATCGTGTCATATGCGAAATAAAACGTAAGAAAATATTTTTGCAAAATTGTCAACCTATTTTTTAACTGGCGAATTATATTCAATATTGTTGATTTAAATACGAATTAACAATAACAACATTCCAATAAAATAAATGCTTCTACAGTCTACAGTCAGTCCCTCAATTAAATAATGTATTAGATGTCCTAGGACAAGTCATTATAACGGCAATTTTTTTTTATCAAAGGCGAAAAAAAATAGTATTCACGCAAAGAAATTGATACATTTCTAACCTACTATCATTGGTTTGTCTAGTATAGGATAGATACATTTTTGCGAAAGTTCTTATATTTGTTGTACCGTACAAACTAAGATTGAGTTATTATTTTTAACCGAAGAAAAATATTTTATTAGCAGAATATTATTTTTAACCAAAGAGAAATATTTTATTTGCAGAATATTATTTTTAACCAAAGAGAAATATTTTATTTGCAGAATATTATTTCTGAACAAAGAGAAATATTTTATTTACAGAATGATCAAGGAGAAATATTTTATTCACAGTTATAAAACTGTGCATAAATCAAGGTTTAAATGGTGATGTAAACAAAGAATTAGGCCACGCGCGCACATGCAATTTTGAGTCGGCCAACTATCCAGTTGTATTATTGAGAACCATTAACTTAAATGCGAGCGCGCGCACATACAACTACCAAGTCGGCAGATTAAATAGTTTGTGCCTTGATACAAACTCTCTGCAACTCTGAAGTTGGCCAACCTGATTGTAACCTACAGCTTTCAACGCGTCTGCGCGCACCTGCAATGAAATGTCGGCCGACTTTACACTTCTCTTTTCCCAGTTTAGTCTACGTTGATGAAATGTTTTGTTTCAGTGAATAATTTGCTTTTGTTTTAATCAAGAGAAATGGACGCCGACTAGGATTGGACTGATAAATTTATTGGCACAATCGAAAGTAGACCGGCTTTATTTAATAAGTCAATAAAATAATATTCTGATAGAAATGTGAAAGAAAAATTAATGGAGCGAAGTGTGTGAGATCATGATATATAATTGGAGTGAACTAAGTACTCAAGATAGAACAATAAAAGGTATGTAAAATCATGAATCTTTTAATTTAGTCCATGGCATGACTGGTGGAAAAAGATTAGTCGGACAACTTTTTGTTGAATGTGCGCGGACATCTCAATCGACCAACTGTCCAGTCGGCTGGTGCGCGCGGAGCTATCAGTTGGCCGACTAAAAATTGCATGTGCGCGCGGGGCCTTAAAGTTGAAAATTCCCCGGGAAAATCAGATTTTCGCTGGAAACTATGCCCCCCCCCCATATCTTTGACCCCTTACCTTTAAAATGATATATCGTTCGTCACAATCTGTTCAGTTATTTCTTAGTCATTTATTTCTCTTACTGAAAACGGGTTTATAAAATTATATATAAGATAGCAGTGGCGATACATAAATGCAAATTATATTTAAATTCTCATATTAATTTGGTGGTGTCAAAGTAAAACAAGCACAAAGGGGATTCCAACTCCTTTGACCACCCGTGCACATCTGTGGCTATGATTAGGACTGATCCTAGTGGGGAAAAAAATAGTAGTTTCATACCATATTTTGTGCTTCTAGGGGTTATCCCACTACATCTCTTAAAATTTTAGAAAACTAAGTGCAGCCTTCATTTTGATCTTCATCATTCTAATACGTTACACGTTTTCCTCATTTGGAGCTCGTAAGAAAAGAAGAGGGGCTCTTAATGCATAATATAAGTTATGGGATGAGGGGATTTTTTTAAGACGGGATGGAGACATAATTCTACATTACTTTGTTAAGCGAGAATCCTTTACTTTCTTCTTTTTTTGAATGGCCTTATTTTATGTGTATTTAATAAAGTACAGTGAAAACATTTCAAACCCTAGTAGTGATACAGAACAATTAAATTACAATCATTCATCTCACGAGTAGGGGAGTAATTTTTTTCATTTGATAGTGACATAATAAACACGTCAATTGTAGCAGAAGTAAAATAAAAGATTATTAAACCCCCTCCCTCCGTCTTCTTCTAAACAACACGCAGTTGCGTATTTCCTTCATGAAAAAAAAAAGTGAGCTGTAAATTATCAAACTCATGACATCAATTTTATTTGGGCAATTAAATGTTTATGTCTAGGCGGAAAGTAATTACCCGCAGCATTCTTTATTTACTCGAATACGACAGTTGATATGATATGTTTTATGAAGACTTGGATGCGATGTTATTTTTTATTTGTTTTGTGTTTTCGAATTACTTGCGTACAATTGAGCTCGGTCGATCCCCATTCAGCTGAATAATTCAGTCTCAAGGAAGCCTCAATCTGACTTCCTACATACGAGCCATTATGACAGGTTAAGACTTATTTACTGGCATGTTTAAATACATTAGCAAACAAAAATATGCTATTAGGTGAAGAGTGCTATACATATATTAGCATAATATTACATTAAATTATTCGAAATGTGTAAATAAATAATAATAATAAATAATCAAAGTTAAAAATGTTTATTATAAAACTCCTCAAATACCCTGCACGATACGATTTTTCTTTTCCAATTAATTATAACAATTTGTTATTGTTAAAATGTAACTGTGAGCAATTTTTTGTTTGTGTTCCGCGTCTTTCCACCCGCCCGGGTTATCCTTATGTTCACGCAAAAAGGCTATGAAGGAAGAAAGTAAAATGTTGGGTAGATTTACTCGCATTTGCTTAGAGGGAAAATGAGAAACTACATATGAAAAACCACCCTCAGCGCACTTGTCCGAAATTCAAACTCCGACCTATTTTTCGCAAATAGTCTAATCACGAGGGTGACACCCTAGACCATGTGACCACATGGATATTTTAACTTAATAAACACTTATTTACGCCAGCAAACAACTTAGAAACTTATTTAAACTCATTGTAACGACCAACTTGGTTTAAAGGCGTTTGACTCGCTCTAAGCCTTGTCATTCCCTGAAGGGAAAGTCGTAGTTCGAATACCGGATGGGTGTTGGTTTTCCATGCGTAATTCATCACTTTGATTTTGCCATCCACTTTGCATTTTATTTGTGACGCACTTCCTCTTAGCTGCCCTTATCAGCCCAACCCCTTAGAGCAATCTTTCTTACTTTAAAAAATATTTGAAGTGAAGGATACTAAAACTGGGATTTAAATTAGAATAGGAATATACATTCTACCTAGATAAACTAAATCTACAATTTATAGTAATACATTATAAAGGCTATGGTCGAGAGCTCTCATTGCAAAATTGATGCATGATGCGTAAACGGGCCAGTTATAATATATTATAATAGTTAAATAATAGGGTTAAACCACACAACTATTAGATTACTTAACCCTCCGTTTAGAATTAAACTAGTTCCTCTTATACAGTGTACATCTCTGGCCACTTAACCACAGGCGCGGGTAGTAATTTGATGCGTTTGGGTCATTCATTTTCCAAATTGCTTGACGATGCTATTCCTCAACGTTCAATTAAACGGGTGAACAGCCCGATGCAGGGCAATAATTTGTAGGAGGTGTGTGGCGGACGGCCCACCGGCGAGGTCTAGTTTATCGTCCCGTCCCCACCTCACTCCCCTTGAGCAAGAAGTGCGGGAGCTTGAGTTAATGTGTTCGTGTGCGTGTAATAATTTAATGAGAGGTGTAGCGTGGGCTCTGCATGTAAACAATGGCTGACCGGAGTACGAGCAAGGGGGGGAAGCCTGTAATTAGTAATTATTGGGGCTCAATTTGCGGACGGAAGCTGTGGATGGACCACGCCCCCCTCCGACCTTGAGGGTGCGGCGCCCCTCCTGTCAACAGGGGGGGAGTTGGAGGTTGAGGGAGAGTCACAGTCACGGCCCTAGTAGGTTTATATACCGCTAGATTGTTTGTTTCCTACAGTCAATGAGAGAGAGAGAGAGAGAGGGGCTATGCGCTAATAAATCTCAAGGTATAGAGACTCGATAATGTCCCTCTAAACTTGTGACGGCTTTACCATTAATTTACGGGACAGGGCTTTTTCTTAGTACGCTCAATACAAGACGAAACAAACTTCTGAGTCGGATTTTTTTTACGTGCTACGTGTCTTACTACTCGTCCGGTGAGACTGACGCCTTTTACTGCGTGCTACTGGCATATGTTGGCTTACTGTAAGAAAAAAGGATGAGAAATCTAGTTTAGTGGAGATACTCGCTCATTGACACAGGGAAAGGTTGGGAAATAGCATAGGAAAAACTACACGTCAAGAGTTTGGATCCTGGTCTGATACATCCGGAGGGTGCTTTTCCGTAGAATATTTATCATTGTAGTTTTTACATCCTCTCCCCACGCTTATGTGGATGCTCTTCCTATAAATTACCATAATTATCGCTACCTGTTATATTATCCGTTAATATAGCTTGCATTGAAACAACAAATTAAAAAGGATATTATGTAAAATAAGTGTGTAGTTAATTACTTCAACATTATTTGCTAAACATCTGTTTTAAGTAAAACAATATAACTAATTTAGATAAATAATATAATCGTATTTGTTTTCTGTCTTTCTAAAAAAAAAGCATAATTTTCAATTGTCCCATTATTAATGTCTGGGATTGAATCGTGGGTATCTAAAACTAATTCAATTATATTAATACCCACTTCGTCTGACGTGCTACTCTCGTATTGGACTAATCTATCGAAGATGAGATCGGAGTTCGATCCCATTAGGGGGGACTTACGTTGTTTTTTCCTAAATTGTTTTCAACTCTCCCTCCACGCAAATGTGGGTACATTTGATCTAAATTAAGATTTCTTAAACCCTAACTCATTAGTGTAATTAGTACATAGGCGTATAACCCGAACGAGTAGTAATACGAGGTGCTTAAAAAAATATTGATCATGCAGATATTAACATCTATGTTTCAACAAAGTTGAAAAACTCCTCCTTTCAAATGCGCATAAAGTTAATCTTGCCTCGCGTCATTAGGATTAATTATTAGACTTTAGGGACCCTGGTGACCTGGTGGTCTAGGGGTAAGGTGTCAGACTTCTGTGCTGGCGGCCGGGGTTCAATCCTCGGTCCCGGCAGAAATTTATCTGATTACCAAACCCTTCCTTCACCTCTGACAAGACATCTTGTGAATGTGAGGAATGCCAGGCCTCCACCGTGGTTCGGATTCCACGTTAAACTGTAGGTCCTCCATTTCATCTCACAATCACCCTACCATTACACATTAGCGTAAGTGCGTATAACCCGAACGGGTAGTAAGACGCGGTGCTAATAATAATAATAATTTAGGGACCTACTGATTTAGTGAACACCGAACCATACATATACTACCTGATAAATCTACAATCAAAATACCTAACCAGAGTTCGAACATGAGTTCATAGAGAACTATGGCTCTCTATCTACCGCGACGGTCAGCGAGGCTCAGTTGAGGCTAATCTATCATTTGCTGGTGGTGGAATTAGTCCAGTGCTGCCACCAGTAATCATGAAGAGGAACTGTGCCTATTGCAGATGTAAGTGCACAACACCCATACTTTGACCCGCTTCTGTCGGTCGTGGCATTGTCTCTCGGAGGAAGATGGACCACTTCCTCTCAGACGTGTTGCACCCAGAAGTTCGAGGGCAGGCGCCACGGAAATGCAACAGCTATAGCATGCAGACAAGACTTGTGATCACTAACATACTGCTAGTGAGACACGAGCGTAACATGCAGATCCGCCGTTAAACGCGTCTCTTCGCTTGCGCGATTGTTAAACCTAGAGCGAAGATATTAAATTATCATATTTGATGATGATTATAATATAGCCCAACAATGATAACATTTTACTATATTAGTAGTGTTATTTTATAGGTATTGATAATATCTATCAGAAATGACAGCTGAAATTGACATGACTTGATGTATAAATACGTAAAATATTCTCTAGAAACTTTGGTGAGATAATGCCCTTTCTATTAAAATTGAACTGTAACGTATCCCAGCCTTCCTTTAATATATTATTATCACCGCGTCTTACTACCTATTCAATTTATACGCATAGGCTCGCCTTTGCATGGAAGAAAATGGAAAACCATTTAGGAAAAAACCACCCTCAGTAGACCCAACTGGAAGTCATACCTTGAATACTCTTATTTATCTTTCTATTATATGGATATTTAATCACCCTCATGTTAAAAGTGTGAGTTAAATATCGGACGTCTATGAAAAAATATTTTATTGTGTATTCAGATATATTTTTAAAATATATTATTAGTAATATTTCATAGCTTTCTTTTAGCACCGATTTTAAATCACACGCATATGTACTAATTACGTTGACTTGTTAAGGATAAGGGAGGTTATATTTAAAGGAAGTGTATTCGCATTTGCGTGAAGAGCGAATGTAAAATCATATACCACCTTTAGTACATCCGACCGACATTTGAACCCCAATCACCCCTTCACCCTTGTTTATTGTGCGAGAATGACGCTTGAGACCATGCAGCTACCGAAGTGGGTCTATTTTATAGATATTGATACTATATATCAAAAGTGACAGTTGATAATCACATGACTTGACGTATAAACATAAGGAAATTGTTTAGAGACGTTTGTGTCTGTCGAAATGTTTCTTCCCATCTAAATCTGATTGTAGCTAAGAGTATATAATGTATTTCTTCGCTTATATATAGATGGCTGTAGTGAAGAGTATATAATTTAGTTCCTCGCATATACATATATATATATATATAGAGAGAAATCAAAATCGCATTTCAATCAATTTGCCAGGGACGTGAAATGGGCCCATCTAAATGCGACTTTGGACTTAGTAAAGCCTATTCACAATCACAATAATTTGAACCTTTTTTAAAGATTTGACTGGGATCAACCAATATATTGCACTCAAGCACACGCCAGTAATTTATGACAAAATTAATTATATTGAACATTATATTTAAAGATAAAGCTGTCAAAACACCTTTTGATGCCAGTAATTGAATATTACGTTTTACTCTAAAATATAGAATCTATGGCGATTATAAGGCCCTGCCCAGAGGTTAGGAGTAATCGGCGAAGTTTTCACTGCCCCCCAACAACACTAACATTTTTATTTTGCAGCGGCAAGTCTTGTTATACTCACAACACACGTGCACAAACGGTAATTTTGTGTGTGTATTTATTTTACTGATACCCGCCTCGGTGGCGTAGTTAGCTAACGCGTTAGTTTTGTGTTGAGCTAGACTTCCAAGGACAGTGAGATCGAGGTTCGAATCTCGCTCTGGTGAACTGGGGTTGTTTTTCCTAAATTGTTTTCCACTCTCCCTCTACGCAAATTTCGATTCACCTCCTCTATAGTCAACCTTCCCAATTCCTAAGCCATTAGCATAATTAGTAGGCTACTCAAGCGTGCAACCCGAACGGGTAGTAAGATGCGGTGCTAAATAAATACATAATTTTACTGATTTTCCACGATGCTGAACATCGTATAGAAATAATAATATAGTTTAATAATAGAAGGAAATGGTTTATTTCTATGTAGATACCTTAGTTATTTTATTAATATAAATTAAAATGCCAAATGCATTAAGTTAATTAATTTGTGTTAAAGGCCCCCCACCCCCAGAATTCCGCTACCCCAGTTCTCCTGAATTTTCTGGGTGGCCCTGAGAATATACTTTACAATCGCGCGTATAAAATGAATGTATGTGCTTGTTCTAGGGGTGTGTGCGAAAGTTAGAAATATCAAGGTCGAAGATCCAATCCATCTCGCTTCGACTTCAACATTTGTAATAGCCCTCGCATCTTTGAGATATTTTGAAGGAAGAAGAAAACTTCAATGCATTATGAACATATTTGTGATATCTCATTAAATAGCACATATTTCGACATGTAATCATATTTAGAACAGCTACTATACAGTACTTTAACTCTGGCTAGTGTTTAAATGGAATATAAAAAGGTTGGCATAGATTGATTAAAAAGTCAACATTAAATAAGTGTGCTTGTTAGTTCTCTCCAAACCTTTTACTTTACCTAGATGCAAAATAGAAAACAGAATCAGCCTTATGTGACAACAACAAAAACTATTTCTTGGAGGTGACCTGGTGGTCTAGGGGTAAGGTGTCAGACTTCTATGCTGGCGGCCGGGGTTCAATCCTCGGTCCTGGCACAGATTTATCTGATTACCAAACCCTTCCTTCACCTCTGACAATACATCTTGTGAATGTGAGGAATGCCAGGCCTCCATCGTGGTTCGGATTCCACGTTAAACTGTAGGTCCTCCATTTCATCTCACAATCACCCTACCATTACACATTAGCGTAAGTGCGTATAACCCGAACGGGTAGTAAGACGCGGTGCTAATAATAATTTATCTTGGAGACTTCGTATTTACTTCGCATGCTTCAAGCTTCACTTAGATTTTGCTTCGGATTTAAGAACGTTGCCTGCCTGTGACGTCACGGCAGGTCAAGGTAGAATTTTCCATATTAATGAATTCACGTTCTATTCGGCGAGTTTTAAAGTTATAACGTTGAAACAAAAACCACTAATTCTTAAATAATTCTAATCATAGTACTACACTGCTACAAAATAATTATCTTTTACCTTTGTTTGATTAAACTTTTTTTTAGAAATCATCTCAAACTCAGGATATTAATTGGCTAAGTCACGAAAATGGCCGGTAGAAGGCTTCTTCTCTGATGTAGATTAAAAAAAAGTCTGTGGAAACACATGCATATCTATAGGAAACAAGAAAAGAGTAATTTTAAAAAAGCCAGTAAATGTTTTGAAGGTGCGAATAGTTTAGTGACTGTGTAAGCTCGTCAGAGGAAGAGGGAAAGTGTTAAAAGTAGATGTACAAGAAGAGCCCTCACAGGGTGAATTGCTCATTTCCTTCCCTCTATTTCGTATATTGGTGTCTAGGTGTGTCACATTAAGATGCAACCCGCTTCGCAAAATAGCTTTGAAATTTCCAACTAGACAACGTCGTTAAAAAGTGACCTTCGCATAGACTTACTGGTAGCCAAGCCGATGTGTTTTGGTGTGAGAATAATCCCCGGGTGGCACCCAAACACCTAATATGGATCCATGTGCGGCAATAAAAGCGGTATGCTAATAATTCTCAGCGCCTCCCGGAGTTAAAAAGAAAAGGTAATATGTCACGGTGATCTCCGTATAACCTCAATCTGACCCGGGAAGTCGATCTCGTCGTTAGCCTTCCTCCTAACGGTGCGCTGAATAATGTTCGGCCCCCATGTTTGTGGGGGTCCAGAAGACACATTGTGCGAATCACATACAGGTCCCTCCACCCTCGTACGATACATCACGCCGTGGCACGTCATTTGGTGCAGGACACAGTCGCATTAGCGTCACATAGGCCACACCCAGGATTGTTGCAAGATGACATCTCTGCTTTCAGTGGGAAGTGCAGAGGTTTTCCGAGCTACCTTCGGGATGATATATTTTATACAAGATATGTTTTATGGTGGACAAGGCTTTTAACTTACCTTTTATCTGTGGTAACAGCAAACGTTATTATTTGTATACTCTTTTCTATACCCTCTAGACCCCTTAATACTAGACAACGCGGCGTTAATATTGAAGCATTATTTGCAAACACAGTTGCCTTAGCTCAGTCGGTAGTGCGTATGACTACTGACTAAGGGTCCCGGGCTTGATTCTTGGCATGGATTAAAATTGGATCATTCGTGAAATGTGGGTGTCGTGTTTCAAAGTGAAGAATTAACGGCTGGGGGCTGGATGCTGTGCAATTTCTAATTTTAAGTTAGTTATAGTCATGTACTGGTATAAGTAATGGGTTCATAAAGTGCACGTTAATATCTTCGTTTTTCTTTAAATCTCTTAAAAAGGTGAATGTTCCAGGAGGCAATCAGTCTATATGTGCGCCAATTTATGATGCGCTGAGGTCTCCTAATCGATTTTTCACCGTTCACGCGACTCTCTGTGATTAAAGGTTCTAAATACATTTTACTAAGCGCTTTGCCTGAATTAATTTCGTGGTAATATTGATCATTACCCGCCTCGGTGGCGTAGTTGGCTAACGCGCTTGTCGTGTTAAGCTCTACTGCTGAGGACGGAGAGATTGAGGTTCTAATCTCGGTCGGGTGAACTAGTTTTTTTCCTAAATGGTTTTCCACTCTCCCTCCACGCAAATGCGGGTTCACTTCCTCTAATTCAACCTTCCCAATTCCTAATCCATTAGAGTAATTAGTACTTAAAGCGTATAACACGAACGGGTAGTAAGACGCGGTGCTAAATATTATTATTATTATATTGATCATTGATGAGTTTCGAGGAGCCTAATTCAATTTTAGAGGGAGCTTGAGATAGTTTATTATTTGGGTTCAATTCATGGTGCTTTGGTTGACTGTTTTGTTCCAACAATCACTTCCCTTAGCTTGTAAGCCGTTTGTTGACACGTTCTTGTGTTCAGAAAGTGTAAGCATCCTTGACGTTAATTGATTTTATGTTTATACAGATAGCATTTAAATAAGTGGTTGACACGACTTATGGCGTTTCAGGTGCATCAGATGTTCCAAGAGAGACTGAACGGCCGAGGTAAGACACCCAGTCTGGGCTCGTGGGCGTCCTGGTCCCAGTGGAGCTCCTGCAGCAGGTCGTGTGGGGGTGGGGTGGCCACCCAGACCAGGGAGTGTCGACGCAGAGGCCGGGGGTGAGTCATTCCTTGCACCGTACTCACTTGGAAAACACTCGTGCAATGTACACTTAGTTACCCTGAACAGTAGCGGTATCACCTTGACCGATTACACTATGGCCCTACCTTATAAGTTATACCATAGTGTAATCTGTCAAGACAAGACTGCCATCTTTCAGTGTACGAGGGAATATCTTCAATACGAGCGTTGCCAATACCACGCACCTGGAAACAGGAAACATCATGGCGAATTCCTAGTGTTTGGATACAACAAGTAAAACATGATTAATTTCACACACAAAAAAAACTTTTTTAAAACTCTGGTATATTTGTGAGTTTGGAACACTTAGAGCGCTACATATTGAAACAGAACTGGGTGCGTTGCGCACTTTTATAAACCAGAAGTTGTTTGATATTTGTTAGTAATATAATTAACAAAATAGAGGAGAAAATTATCAGGAGGCTTCTGACTAGTTAAACTTTTTAGTTTAAAGTTTAAAAAAAATTTCAACAATGCCTTACGTGAAAATGTGTACTTAAGATAATGTGGGATAATTTAGTTTTATGTAAGCTATCACACATTAAAAAAAACCTTTTAACCTGTTTTTTTTAACATGTCAGACTTTTCGCCTACATTTTGGCGAAAACAATATTTTAAAATATCAAACCACTTCAACTAAACGTCTGTTTGTAGCGATTCTCGGTGATATACCATCTAGCACTCTTAAGTGGGAGGAAAAACGACCTAAAGAACTAAATATGTGGATTGGAGCACTGGTCCTATCTCTCTCATACCACCTGAAACATTGGGTTCATTAGTGATAGTATGTTCACATGAAGGTAAAATAATCTTGTAATAAACATAAATTGCATGACTTAACAAATGTCACTTTAATTACAAATTAAATTTCATTCTCTTTTTTTTTTTTTTTTTT
>CABFOW010001002.1:121930-142549 GCA_902141385.1 Timema californicum
TTTTTTTTTTTTTTTTTTTTTGCTAAAAGGTCTGAAAGAATGGGATTTTTTTCTAGTAAAACCTAGAATACAATTGTAAGTTTGTGTTGAAATAGTAGCAG
This sequence comes from Timema californicum, assembly GCA_902141385.1. Taxonomy (NCBI): domain Eukaryota; kingdom Metazoa; phylum Arthropoda; class Insecta; order Phasmatodea; family Timematidae; genus Timema; species Timema californicum. Next base: position 122,032 of record CABFOW010001002.1, read on the forward strand.
CCTTGAAACATAATAAAAACAGGTGTATTATAAAGAACCAGTATAGTACAATTTTCATAAGATAGACATAAAAATTTCTAATTTACATTCACATTTTTGTACTTCCAAGTCCTGTTGACTGTAAAAAAATATGTTTGTAATTTAGAAAAGAATCTTCCTAAATAAGTTGTATTGTATTTTATAAACAGCAAAGATACAATACCATTGTAACATTTTTAAGGCGTTGTATTTAATACGACAACGATCCACTTTTAAAATTTTTTGTTCGAATGCTTGTGGATTCAAAATTTTGTATTTTCATTAAAAAAACCAGATTATTCTTTAGAAGTTCCATTTCAGGTACTTGTAATATCCATTTTACAAAAAGGCCAACCCTATAAAACTATTAACTAAAGATAATAACGACGGCAGCAATCCAATTTCTTATATAGGGGAAAAAATGTTTATTCATGACTGACATCTTATCTCAGTTGTTAGAGCATTTTTCAATTGGTTCGAAGGTTTCGGGTTTAATTCCCAGCAAAGCCGGAAAATATATGATCGGTGAAGCTCCATAGTTGATGTAGCATCCAGAACCAAACCCCAGACTCCTGAGTCAAAGCCAATCTTACAGCCACTCTCCCAACTTTTATAAGTTATTTTCTCATTTACAAAGAAGGTTCCACTATACATTGAACTCTCTTAGTGTAGGTCACTGCTACCGTTTTAATAATTAGGTCATAGACCTACCTACAGATGAAAGTAATCGATGGAATATTTATAATTCCTTTTGTACTCCACAGTCCGACGGATAAAATCTAAGAGTACGACATTAAAATGTCTCAACTAATTTATCATTGTCGTGCGTTTGGATACCAGTCATAATGAGACAGATCATGATGCTTTAATGGGAAGATACCCCGGGGCATTTCTTGTATTGGTGGCAACACCTGGTAGCAAGCAGTCTGTTCCAAAAATATGTTTAACTTCAGGGATGTACAACAACCCTCTGGGAGAACACTACAAGAGAGGCGTTGCAGAGGTTTAGATATTCCGGGTTATTTATTAAGTAGCCTGATATTTTTTAAATATTGTTTTCACCAAAATGTAGGTGAAAGCTCTGACCATTTAACAAGTTTAAACTGTTTAAAAAAAGGTGTGATTACTTACATAAAACTCTATTATCTTAAAAGGTTCTGTTGTGACCCTATCAAAACATGAATTTATTTGATAGAGGAAGGTCAGATCTATGTTTCTAGCCTTTAACTTTAGTCTATGTCATACAAATTTTCGCGTAAATTGTCGTTGAATTAAAAAAATTGTTTAACTCGAAATTTAAACTTTTTTTTTTAACGGACCAGAAACCTACTGATCATTTTCGCCTACATTAGCTGAAAACAATTTTAAAAGATGTTAACCAACTTCTTAAATCTAGAATGTAGCACACTTGGGATAGCATTTCACGGCAGATTAACCAGAATTTATGATACAAGATCAGGCTTAACTTGAATCTGAAAACGTGTCTAAGTCCGGTTTAAGTAGTTATGCTATCGACAGCAGCTAATTTGTGATAACTTCTTTATTTTGTTCTTCCTAAAATAATAATTTTTACAATTTCGTTGTATTTTTTAAATATGGTAGAACCTGTTCACTTGTCTCAATTCCACTGTAGCGAGTTTCTTTGATTGCCATTAAAAACACTTTGTCGGTAAAATCTTGTACGCAGGAACTTTTTTTCTTTCTTGGATTAATGAGGCTAGTTTCCTGGTGGGCTTGTAATCCAATTCTTAGCCCCAGCTTTAGGAACCTGAGCGCTCCCTCCCCTAGCTATATCGGCATGGCAATGAATATCTCACGATGCGAGACTGCTTGTTTACCTTTTGTTAACTTCACTTTATTAAACTCATGGGATCTGAGCGTTCCCTTTCTTCACTATAACTGTTCGATAACGAATATTTTTCCCTACCAGGGTTGTTTTTCTCTTCCATACACACAGCGCAATAGCTTAAATTAATATTTTTCCAATTCAATTAACAAATAGTTACATTTCTTTTTTAAATATTCTTGCTCCCAAATATATTTTCATAGTCCAGTAATGTGGAGCTGTTCATTTGAGTAAATGCTCAAAATGGCCACCTTTGGCCTGAATGCAAGCGTGTAGTCGACATGTCGTAGAATGCCGCACTCTCTCAAAACCACCAAGTATTTAAAATAACCAGGAAAAACCTATAGAAAACATATAGTCATTATATCGAAATATATCGAGAATAGTACACAAACAGTTTAGTGGAATCATTTGGCTGTAGCTCAGGAAAAAAAGGTCAAATGGGACACATCTTTATATAAACTTTCCTCACTGTTTTTGTGTCTTCGGTCCATCACTGAAGTGATTCCCACATGTTACGGTACACCCTGTCTACAAATTCATATTTGTAAATTTTTAAGGCCATCTTTAAAACCATTTAATAAAAGTACTTTTTTTTCCACTGCTCTGAATATAATAAATGGTCGAGTTAAAGTTAAAAATATGAGCTTGGGAAGTTCTATTTTGACTTGTCGCTCCACGGCTTTTGTGTCAAGGACTTGAAGGAAATGGAAGCCGCAAGTAGCTTGACACCACTTTCTGTAACAATCAAACCAAAATAATGTTATGCCTTGAAAATATTAACACGTTGTGATTTTATGTCATAAAATGTTTTATAATTTTGTAACCGTAAGCCATCTTATTTAGCGAGGAATATATATTTTAATTAAAAAAAAGTTATTAATACATTGATAGTAAATGGATGTGTGTAGGAAAATTAATGTTATGTTGATACTGATATTATAACTTCTGTGTTTCACTTTGTCTATTGTTGAGATTTTAGTTTTGCTTTAGATGCGTTTAAAAACAAAATACTGAGGAATGAATTGAGAAACAAACGTATTGAAATTTTATTACCTTATGATAATTGTCAATTAGGTACTTTTTTCTAACTTTCTAAACTGCTACATTTTAATAAAAGGGTTAATTTAACGACTTAGATTAAAGGTTATGGATGAGAAAAACAGTTTAAATAAAACGATTAGTAGAGAGATGTAACGGGTAAACCACCTTCAGTGAACTTTGCTGGATTCAAACCTTGACCTCCCCGTCACCATTTCTCTATTATATTTGGACATGGAACCTTAGACCGTGTGACAACAGATGCTAATGTTTTAAAACCAACCAACGTAACACGAAACCTATATAATATATTTCAAATACAATTTTCTTAAAAATTTGTTACAATAGAACTTGTGTAAAGTAATTAAAATCAAATATTTGTATTTATTTATTGACTTAGTAACTTATTGGTTGCCAGTTCTATTTGATTTACTGTCTGGCATTAAACTTAACAAATATTACCAATGCTATATGACTATCTTTATAATATGTGTATTTATAGAAATAAATATTTTTAATCTCAGCACTTGCTTACACTCAGCAGATTCTTGAATTTGTGATTGGAGGATTCAAATTTTTGTGTCTCGATGAATAGTTTGACGAAATTGTTGACTAAGGTTGCTAAGTGGGATAGCACTCAATAGGTTGCACACGTTTGGAAAACCCACATTATTTAAGAAGTTGTTTGATAATTATGTAATTTATTAAACATTGTAAACTTAAAATTTTAACTTTTTAACTATTTAGAAAATTCGCCTACATTTTAGGGAAAATAATATTAAAAATATCAAGACACTTCATAAATATTTGATTTATAAACGTCTGCAACATTTTTCAGTCCTCTCCCAAGTAGCACCCTTAAGGCAGATACTATTTCATACAATTAAAGGTTTATATAACAAGAATGTACTGTACTAAAAGGAAGAGTCCATCTCACGGCCGATTACTTACCAAATTATATACACGATTACGGCATAGGCAAAAAAACGCGTCGAATTGCAGTTTTCTGCGTCCTTCTTGTTGACAGTTTTTCATATATTTTTTTCAATTTTACCGTATTTTTTAATTCAGTCAAAATTGTTTCCCAGATCACATTGACTAAGGAAGACATAAAACTAAACACGTGGTTTAAAGTGTGTTGGACACACCTGAGTTAAACCAAGGATCGTATAAAGATCGATCATCGCGATGACGGTGCTCGCACCTGTGATTTTACACGGGTTTTCCAAAGATTCTCAAGAGAAGTTTAGGGTTGACGGGATAAATGCACGCACCCCGATAACACACAATTCGTGTTATTCTATTTCCTTTCGACGCGTCAAGTACATCCTCCTTCATTTTTCCCAAATCATTATTATTATTATTATTATTAGCACCGCGTCTTACTACCCGTTCGGGTTATACGCACTTACGCTAATGTGCAATGGTCGGGTTAATGTGAGATGAAATGAAGGACCTACAGCTTAACGTGGAATCCGAACCACGGTGGAGGCCTGGCATTCCCCACATTCACAAGATGTCTTGTCAGAGGTGAAGGAAGGGTTTGGTAATCAGATAAATCTTTGCTGGGACCGAGGATTGAACCCCGGGTGCCAGCATAGAAGTCTGACACCTTACCCCTAGACCACCAGGTCACCTTTTCCCAAATCAACTCTTATCCTGTCCTCTTCAGTGGCCGAATGGTATAAGGTGTTTGCCTGCTGAAGATGGGCAGATTGAGGTTCGAATCCCGGTTGGGTCTACTGAAGGTGGATTTTTCAAAATGGTTTCCCACTGTCCTTCCACACAAATGTGGGTAGGTTACCCCTAAAATGCTTTCTTCCTCTTCCTACCCCATTTGAGCAATTATCATAAATGCCTATCGCCTGAACAGGTATTTAGATGTGGCTGAATAAAAAAAAAACCTATTTTCCTTCCTAGTTTGTTTTTACTAAAGCGAAGGAGTATTTACTCGAATCCAATTTTGTATAGGGGGGAACTTTTTGAACATTTATAAAATATAATAAAACAATTTAACACATGTATACTTAAATTATGAAACTGTCACTTTTGATACATAATATAAATACCTATGAAATACTACTACTAACAAAGTAAAATGTTTTAGATGTTGAAAGAAAAAAAATATTAGTATTTTTTAAAAGTTACTTCCTACCAGAATCCAGTTGAAAGGAAGAAGGACATAAGTTTACGTCGAATTTGTATTATTCTCCATCCACTTTGGGATACATTTGCATACATCCAACGCGAGAAAGATATTTCGAGATTTGTGCTTCAAACATTTCTCAACACGCTCTATAAGAAATTAGTTTTAGTCCTGTGGAAAATAATTATTCGTTTATCATCTGAACGATTTATTTTGTGAGAAATATTATGAAAGCATTGAAACTGGGGCTATGTTTAGTGAATTTGTCACAATATTATTACACACATGAATACAAAAGGTTCGGAAATTGGCGGCAGAACACAGCAATAAACATACTATAAGTATAAAGTCTAAGGAGACTAGGGTTCTTTAGGAGTCGTAAATAAATAAAACAGGTTTACCGCTTTACGATTGACGCTGAAGTTCGGAGCTAGGATCTGTTCGCAGAGAACGCAGAGGAAAGCCTCCAAACCTGTGATCTGTTACTGATTAATGATGCAATTAATATATATATATATATATATATATAGTTCATCATCTGAAGACGAGTTGTTACTTCTTGACACATGACTGTACTTACATCCGACCCCGTAGTGTAGTGGTGAGTGCACCTGGCTACGAACCCGGTGGTACCAGGTTTGATTCCCGGCTGGTACCGAGGGTATTTTTCTCTTTAGAGGAATTATCTTAACAGTCGTCAGGGGTTGGTAAATTATGCTCAAGTTAGGTTCTACTGGCTCAAACCTCCATATTAAATATCATCACATCATCTCATTACGGGTACGTGTAGGTAACTTCCATAGGTGTACCTTGGGCAACATTCTGTGCCATCAGAGCAAAAAATAGTCTACATACAGGTGACCGAACTGGATTTCATGTCTTTCCCGGCCAGTAATACCATACGATACAAAAAACTTGTGCTTACAAACCACACTTTTAAATCAGTCTGAGATTTTTACAGTTTTTTTTACATCTTTCCTATTATTGTTGAAGCCATTGATAGCAAACATGCTCGTGTAATATACCACCAAAATAGATGATCTATTATTTTTAATTATAATATATATATATATATATATATATATTTATTTGTCCTGCAAGTTGTTTCAAACACACGATACAAATTTTCAACAATAGACATAAGTGGGTATGGTAATAAAAGTTATGTCACCCGAAGGGCACATTTGTTGGCAGCGGCAGCCAAGAAGAACTAAACGTTCATTCCGGTAAAGCTGTCTGGTCCTGATAACCGCGCTCTATGAACGGACGAGTGAATATGGATTGTTTTCGCCATGATCCAAAATTCAACTCCCCAGACTTCCTGAATCCTCTGGGTGTTAACGGGTTCTAAACGCTAATAATCCAAATGTATTTACTGACTTAAAACCTTATTAATAGAACATCGACGATCTATTTGCATCTTTAATTTGTGCTGTAAAAGACTTGAAACGATCAGATTGACATACAGGAGGACAAATCAAGATATCCTAAAAAGAGTGGATGAGAAAAGAAGCATTTTAGATGTGATTATTCGGTACAAAGCAAACTGGATCGGAAACATCCTTAGGAGGAATTATCTTCTACACGACGTCATTGAAGGCAAGGTTGAGGGAAAGAGGAGTTTAGGAAGAAGGAGAATTCAAATATTTGATGACTTGAAGGGAAAAATAAAATTCTGGGAGCTGAAGGAGGTGAGAGAGGACAGGGTGAATTGGCGGTCTAAGTTCACTGACAAAAGGAATAAACCTGTCGTAAGATAGAATACATAATAGTAATAATAATAATTTTTAAGGAATATATACATAAACGTTTTAAACAAAGGGTGTAAATGCTGCCATCCCTCTACTCAAAACTAAAAAAAAACACTAAAAAACAAACATACAATGTTAATGTTTAGTGAAACCACCTTGTGATTAAACCAAGACTGTTATGAGCCTTGTTACATGTAAGGCAAAGTGCTCTTGAAGCGTCTCGTCACAGCGGCGTCTGTTTAGCGCCGTACGGGCACAGCCCATTAACACGTCTGGCCAATATCGAATCGCCCATAAATCAAGACAGCTTCTCTACACTTATCACCACGGCTGAGTCTGACCACGTCCACTAATTTGTGATGCTGATTATAATATCTTTCTCCCAGAAAGAGTCCTTCGTGCTTACGACATGAAGTTTCCATGGAATTTGGGCTCCTTGGGAAACTGGGATAAACACGTTCTCGGCCAGTTGTGCAAAGTATTTTAAGCAGGGATATATGTGTTTTGCACGTGCAAATGTGGGGTCTAGCAAGTACATCTAAGTGATCACTATGAGGTTGAATTACAAGGACCTGTAATATTACCAGTTGAAATTCATCCTTAATGCAGTCAGTCAGGATTGAACCTTGGCCTTATTTCCGATGTGATCAGTATTTAATTGGCTAGCGATTTAATACGTTTCTGTTCCTGGTCTCTGCATCTTACTACCCGTCTGGGGTAATTACATCGCTAAAATATTAATGTAGGAACGAGTAAGCTAGTATTTTAAAGAAAGTGTACTCACATTTGGTTGAAGAAAGAATGGGTAGCCATTTAAGAAAAACACACTTTGGTACATTCAGCTGTAGGTTGAGTTTTGAACCCTGACCTCCCCATCACTTAGGTCATAAACCAGATAATATGGACTGATGCCTTTGACTGTAGGCCGGTAGTACAATTGTTTCAAGTTTTTTTTTCCACCGCGTCTTAGTACCCTTTCGGATTCTACTCATTAGTTACGTTAGTGAAATAAGGATGAGTAAAGTACACTTTGGAGGATATGTACTCGCAATATCGTGAAGAAATAATGAATAATCATTTGGGAAAAACCACCCTCAGTACACCCGACCAGGATTCAAACCCTGATATGCCCCCCGTCACTGATGATTTAGTCTAATACGAGAGCGACAAGGGTAAGTTTCACTTGAATGTATTAAAACATATTTTTATCTTAAGCAGTTAACTCAGATCAATTGTCGACTTGCACGGTTCTCACCCTCCTACATTTGGGGTGGCTTTGATTTTATTCTATTTGGTGGGGTAGATAAATCCCATGTGGTTTGCCAGCATAAGCCGACCCGGAAGCCGGCTCCAACGGTCCAACCAATAAAAAGGGTCATCCCATACCATTGCGTCGTAAATGACCAGCGAACAGTTTAACTGCTCGTACGTAGAGGCGTGATCGTTTATTTAAATGTCAGGTACTTGAGTAGTTCTGTTAGTAGCAGTTTGGTCCAGACCGTCTCTCACTCTGCGCTTCAGGGAGATCTGGCAGCTGTGAGTGTTATATCGGACAGGGTGTTCCGAGGCGCGTCTCGACTAACACGACGTGGGGTAAGGAACGCTATTTGATCATTTGGAGAAGTATTCGGCACTTACTTTCCGGGAAAATGGTCACATCGGATCTAAATTTACAAACTATCTTAGTATAGGATATACAGTCGTATTTGGGTGTGAGCTGGCGTTCTTGAATTTTATTTGGGAGACTAGAGTTCAATACCCTAGTGCGTACAATGATGGTAATCTTTTTTTTTCTACCAAATTGTTTCCTACCCTCTCTTAAAGGAAGTGCTGTGACACCTTTGAGAAGAGCTAGATGCAGATGTGAGGATAACATTAGAACGAACCTGAAAGAAATAGTGTGTAATGAGGTGGAATGGATAGAAGTAGCTCAAGATAAAGACAGGGTTTATAAAGATGGACTGGATACAACTAGCTCAAGATAAGGAAATGTGGCGTACGTTTGTAGGTGCGGGATTGAACTTTCAAGTTCCGAAGACCATAGAGAAAGGCAAACAATTTTTTACGCTGCGTAAAAATAGAAAAATATGGACTTTAACTCAAGCTCTCTTCCCTCCCACCTTAATAATACGGTTTTAAATCGTACACATTTAGAAGAAACTTAGCTTTGGGCCCACCCTGTGGAACAGTCAATCGAGTGTGTGGTATACATTAGTGGTGCCATTAATTGCTATAGTAAACATACATTAAATGACTGGGCTTGTAGCTCCCGACTTAATAATAATGCCCAATGTGCGAAAACATAATAACCACTCTAACTGTTCGCGTAGGCGCTACGACTCTGTGTGATGACGCTGAATTTGGGCGATTACCCCGCATCAAACTGTTGGTGGGGGCGTTAATAATAATTATTATGTTTACCACTTGGGAGCGTGTTCACACATCATGTGTTAGTGGAACCTTATCGTCTTGGATACAAATAAATTAAATTGAATCGGATATTCAAAACATGGCATTCATTTAAATGTGTTTGGCCAAGTGGATCGATCGATGCTTTTAGTAATCGCAGTGATATAGTGCTAGATTCCTTGTAGGAGTCCTTTTTAGTTAGATATAATTTTTGGCTAAGGTTGGACGTTTAGTAACGAGTGTTGTCGTTAGTCTAAGCTAGTTTCTAGATGTAATCTAGTGATAGTAAAATGAGCGTCACACACCCTAAGGCTAACACTAAACTCATGGTGTATAATAGGTCATTAATCTTGTAGCACAGTGATTATTATTGAACGCGCATTAATCTCTCTCTGCTGCCACCTATATAGCCACATAATGTAAAGTTTTGGCGTGGCTGCTACTGTCTTTAAACATATTGTTTTTACCTGCAGCGCGCACTATCAAAAGAGCTGTTAAAATCAAGTTTTTTTTTCATCACCACTGTTCAGGCAATACGCATATATGATAAATACTCTGATAAGGAGGGAAGCATTTTAAAGGTATTGAACCCGTAATTTCGTTGAGGGAAAGTGGGAAACCCTTTAAGAAAAACTACCCTCAGTAGACCCGACTGGGATTCGAAGCCCGTCTCTCCGTCAACAGCAGGCCAATATAACATGAGAGGATCGTCTTAGACTGTTCGGATACTGAAGCAAGAACTCATCCCACGGATAACACCTAACTAGCTCGAACTAGACGTCACATCGTGGTGTAGTGTGGAGTCTTCCTTAGAAACAAGTGTAACTGAGACCAGTGAAACAGGTTTAAATAATAAAAAACAAATTTTCTATTAACAATTTTAAAAGGAATAATTATCTATTAAATGGATCCCAATTACGTTGCTGTCAAATAAAGTATGTATTAAACAGCAGCCCGATGCCATTTTTGGTTCGATCGTAGGCCTGCATTTAATTGCTCAACTAGTCAGCTGTGAGCCGCGCTTTAATGTGACAAAATGTTAAATGACAAACTCTTAATTTTGGCTTCTTTGATTAAGATCTGAATAAATTAACAAATTTATCGAATGCATTAACCGACATAGGTATAATATTATATCTTAGTTAATTTAACAGACAATGAAATCAACACAAACTTGTTATTGTTTATTTTCAGTGGCTTTACTCAATGTCTTTATTTTATTTTTCGCCTTTTAGTAACTAAAATAACACAAAAAATTCATTTTATGATTGAATAAAAAATAAAAAATGGTGGAACCGGCGTGTTTAGACAAGATAGTGTAAAGTCCCATCTGCTGACCGCGACATCCTTCGGCAATCTACCACAAACGTGGAGCTAAACCCAATTTTAAAGGGGGCCACCTACCGGAACACTAAAACGCGTTACAGACGTCCAGAAACCCTGCGTTATTTACGAAATTAAGTTATTTTAAAATACGGTTTCAACATTTTATAAGTGAAAGGTATATCTTTGTCTCCATAGCAGGGGTTTAAAAAAAATCGTTAGTCACGTACCTCCTTCAGTGCCAAGGCCTGACCAAAGTACCCCTTCCAGCTTTACATAAAAAAAAAACCACACGTACCTGTTGTATTGTAAAGTATAAACGGTAATTCCAAATTATAAAAAGCCTTAGTTGTAAGATAAACAAATCCACGACAAGAAGGATTATAAAAGTCCATGGCATAACAATCTGAGTTAATTTGTTTATCAGAAAATATTTTATGATTAATAAAACTAGGTGGTACGTCGTGGACCCCCTGAAATACTTGGCGTACCTCTGGAGGCACGCGTACCACAGTTTGGGGAAACACTGCTAGATAGTTAGTTTTATAAACCATATAAAAGATGAAATTATTATGCCCTCAGCTACGTTTATCGAGAACCGTCGAAGCTATAAGATTAAGATAGGCTCCCCCAAAACAAATACAGTAATGTTTTAATGGTGATACTAAGACGGGGAGATCGGGGCTCGATCCCGGTTAGATGCACTGAGAGTGGTTTTCCTAAATGGGTTTTCACTCTCCATCCCCGCAAATACAGGGGAATTACCTCTAAATTAAACTTCCTAATCCCTAACCTATTATTGTGATAAGTATAAAGTCGTATAACCCAAACAGGTAGTAAGACGTGGTGATAAAAATAATAATGTTACTACAGACCATTCCAAGATAATTGTGATGTTTAAGTTTTAGAACTACCAATTCTCCTAACAAAATATCAGAGTGAGGAAATTACACCCTCAAGTTGTTTTGTTTTATCCAAACACCACGTCTTACTAACCGTTCAGGTTATACGCCTATGTACTAATTACGCTAGTGTATAGGGATTAGTAAGGTTTAATTTAGAGGAACTGTATCCGCATTTGAGTGGAATCAGAGTGGAAAACAATTTATGAAAAATAACTCTCAGTACAACCGAATGGGATTAGAACTCTGATCGGCAGTCTAGTCTAGTCCAACCCTCAAGTAGAAGGCAGACCTAATAGGTTACTTCATCTTAGATTCTGAGGGACGTTATTTATAAGAAGAATGTTCTCATCCAACACATTACACTTCGCGAGATAGGTTGAACGAGGTTTTATTTTTCTTACATCCCCTAAACTCTTACAGCTTTCAGCAACAGTTTCTCGGTTGAAAGCAACGATCACTATTCCGATGGCCACAAAGAGAATATAAATAGACCGGCGTGAAATGCGTCACGCACAAAAACGAAGGGAATTTGCAGGATATCAACAATTTTCTAACGACGCCGATGCGTCAAGGTCAACATGCCAGTGTCGGCAATAGAACGGGCCAGGATATTGCCTACGGAAGTGGGGAACTTATAAATTTAAAGCCGATGGACTGTTTCCCCTTCTTCGCGCAAAAACGGTATTTGTGCATCAAATACAGTACAGTCTAATTGAGACATGAAGGAACTTCTTTTTGAGCATTTATAAAATTCAATCCGCTTCGTTGGTCGTATGGTCTAACGCGCAACTATCGCAGTAGACTAGACTGCAAATGATGGGGAAATCGAGGTTCTAATATAGGTCTTGTGTACTGAGGGTTATTTTTCCAAAATTGTTTTCCACTCTCTCTCCACGCAAATGTTATAACACTTCCTTTAAATATAATTTTCCTAATCCCTAAAACCATAAGCGTATAACCCGACACGGGGATTAAAAAAACAAAAGTAGCATCAAGGTTTCCACGCTTTTGGGAAACCGGGAAAACGCAGGGATTTTTTTTTATTACAACGTGGAAACCCAGGGAATTTTCCAAAATTTGATAAAAACAGTAGAATATTTGTTAATTTGGGACATTTAACTGAATGTTTAAAATAGGAGGTCTTTGGATAGACGAAAAAGCGGATGAAGAATAACTAAGCACGCTGATTCATTCTCTTGAGAACATCGTATATGTATTGTATATGAAGCAAAGTTGTGTTTTAAAATGCTACAGATTTTTGTGGTTAGCGTGTTAAACCATAATTCTCATTTTTAATTACTATGTTTAGCCTAATTTTTTTGGGTAGGGATGTTAAAAGTATTTCAGAGGAAGTTTGCCTACATTTGTGTAGGGATGATAGTCATTGCATACGACTGAGATCCAAACCTTGACCTCCCTCTCCCTGGATTTTTTTAAAATCACCTCGTCTTACTACCTGTTCAGGCTATACGCATATATGATAATTACTCTAAAAGGGTAGGGATAAGGATGGAAGCATTTTAGAGGTAATCTACAAATATTTGCTTGGAAGGAGATTTGGAAACAATTTAAGAAATACTACCCACTGCAGACCCGACTTTGATTTGAACCCCGAACTCTCCGTCATCAACAGGTCAATCAAACACGATAGTGACGCCTTAGACTGCTCGGCCAGTGAAGAGGGTTTCTCACCAGTAATCCAGTGCATTGTGAGCTTAATGCCTTATACCATCTGACCACTGGTGCAGGTAGACCTTGTGGTATCCTTAAGAATATGGTAGAGATAATAATAATAATAATAATAATAATAATAATAATAATAATAATAATAATAATATAGCTCATGTGAGTATTCAAATAGATGGAATATCCTCTCAGAACTTTCACCTTAAATCACAAGCACAAATATTCCTTTCCGCATCAAAAAGGATATTTCTGTTACGCCCACGACTCTAACGGTTTAACCGTGTATTAACACTAATTTGATAGGTATTAGGAAGGTAGAATTTATAAGAAATATACCCGCATTTATTTGGAAGAGGAGTGGGAAAACATTTAAAAATACACCTCGGTACAGCCAGCTGAGATTCGAACCTTGACCCCTCAGTGACCGGTAAACTAGACTAGACGAGACAGATACAAGTTCACGTGCCCACCGGTTTGGGTGAAAGTGATTTTTTTTTATGTTTCTATGATACCCGTTTTTTTTACTATGAAGGGGTGAGGACCTAGCGGTTAAGGGGAGCAAACATGATCGCGTCCTAAACAAATGAATGCTCCCCGCAGAGAACTGGAACATCCTTCCCACGGCGAGTAAACACAATTCAATTCCCTGGGACACGTACCACATTTACATTGTATCGCCAGTTACGACTGGCCGGCTTCCTGGAACAGTCGCCCAAGTCACGTCTCTGGGACCGATTGCTTAGTTTCACAGGTCCAGGTGATCCATGGTTCGTTGGCCGTCGGAGATAATAAATAAAATCGGTATTTATTATACGTGGTCCTCATAATAACCATCTCTTACAACCACTGGCTCTAGTGTTGGCTTTGTGTGAGGCGAGCGTTCGTTATTTAAGTTAGTTTGTAATTCGTGAACTGGTAAATTAGTGTGTGTATAAAGTGCATGATATTTAAAAATGTAATAAATATAATAACCCTCCAAGTCTATGACCAAATATTTGTTACATTATTGAAAGAAAAAAATAATCTTAATTCACTGAACATGCTTAGGCTCTTGGTTCTTGGGACCTCCTGAATATGTTTGGCTTTGATCCAATCGTGCCCTATAAAACTTCTTTTTCACAATTTCTAACAGGTTTATGGACTTTTTATTTTAGATCCCTAGGCTAGCGTCACCACTAGAGTCGTGTTTGTGTTAAGTGTGGTTTACGTCTGGGGAGAGTGTGGTTCGATCCACGACTGGATGACTTCACACATTAGAGAACTATCTTTTTACCTAAGGGACACTAAGTTTTCCTAAAACTCTATCTCCTTGTAATAAGGTGAGGAGCATACATTTTGAGGAAATGCATCAGTATTTGCCGCATAAGAAGATGGAATACCCCAATATGAAAAAAATAAAAATAATCGCACAATGGGTTATCAAACTGTTTTTACCTTTAGGGTAAGAGTCAAGTCCGCTAAATGACAACTCTCACTGTCAGTAATGCTGATAGTAAATTATATAAAGTGCACTCTGAACCATACTGGCACACAACACTTCAGCTAACTCAACCTAATGTAACACACCGAACTATATTTCCAGAAATCCGAATATCTCTGTGATGAGATGAGCATTTCTATAATGACTCTAAGAGAAGATATCTCCCTAGACTCAGGTCAGGTCGAGGTCAAAATCTGTTACGATTTGAAGAAATTTACTCTATTAACAGCACAATTTTCGAGGTAAACCCCGTGTCTTACTGCTAATAAGGCGATTAGATCTACTTTCACGTTTTTATTCATAAAATCAAGTGAAATTGGGAATTAAATTTATCTATAAAAACAAGTGGTGCTTTGCTCTCAATCAGCGAAATTATAAGCATGTTCCAAAATCACAATTCCCAGCATTCAAAAATTATCCATGCAGGATAAGAATAACACCAAAAGAAATGGTAGTCTAGAAAGTGCGTTAGATGTAAGAGTTGTATTATAGGATTGATAAAAGAGAAAAATTACTTAGATGAACAAACAGTGCATTTTTTTACTTTCTTATTTGAAGAGAAAGTATTGTAATCGTGAACATTTTCTACCTTGAGGTTATGATGAATCTGGTTTTGTGTGTCCGAACCCAAAAAAGCGGATTTTACTATTCTTTCTGTCTCTATGCCTATCTGTCTATCTATCCCTGGAAATAGTTTTATTGATTTTATTCAAATTTGATACATATTCAGATATGATATGGCAATACCTAGTTTAAAAAAAATTGATATTAACTTTTAGATTAAGGGTAACTAATAAGTGATTTTTGAAAATTCAATTTATTTCATAAATGACCCTAACAATTGTGTTTACAATGTTTATTTAAGGAATGATTGGCTTGACAAATTAAACAGTACAGAATACTTGATTTTTGGCACAAAAAAATCGTTAAATGCTGGTTTAATGATGACTTAAAAAAAATTGAACTATTTTAAAATGGCTCTAGCGCTCTAGTTCAAAATGCGTGTCTGCTAAGTTTTTTACATTATACATAATTTTTCTTTAAAAAATCAGTTTGTAATAATATAATGATGACTGTTTTAACTTTCTCGCCACCTTAAAGGTAGATAAAGTATTGGGATTTTTTTTCAAAATAAGCTCTAACGATTTTAATTAAAATTAAAATTCAAACGTTGATTAAGATTAATGCTATTTTCATTTTCCCATGAAAATGACTTTTACGGAACCTTACAGAAGCGAAATTTCCATATCTCCACAACTATTTGAGATGCTAAATAACTTATCATTGCAAAATTGTAATACTATTAAAAATAAATTGTTTGAAATATATCTTTATAAAACCAATATTTTCTGGGATATTGTCCAATATATTTATATAATTTTGTGAGATTTATTTGTAGAAAAACTACTTAAGTTTTAATGCAATAATTATCTAATGCTATAGAGTAAGTAAATAAGTAAGTCTCACAAGAAGTTGATGATCTTTTTTCTTTAACCTCATAGTGGAAATATTTGAAGAGTAATGATTTGTCTCTATCAGTTTATAATCAATAGTTAATATTTACCTATTTTATTGGTCAAAGTTTATAAATGAAGAATTTAATAGCAATGTAATAAACATATATGATATGCAACTCCTAATTAAATGTCGACATTTTTTAATTAGAAGTCGAAATTTCAGTACGAAGTGTTAATCCTTGTGGACCAAATATAATCTCTTTTATTGGTTCAAATATAAAAATGAGGGCTTTAATGATTTAAAAATAAAATTATAAAATTTAAAACCAGAAGTAAAAAAAAGTTTTACCTAAGTATAATACAATTTTTGCTTGGGTTTGCTAGTGTATATTATTTCGTTTCACATATATTATGAGTTTTGAGTAAATATCTCCATTTTTAAACAATGGAGTGAGAAAATCCGTACCATTTATTTTTAATTTGATTTAAAAAAAATAGAAATAACAATGTTGTTCGAAATTGGTATTTGGGATCTATTTTACACGATAATGTATGCTTATTTTTCTAATGTAAATTAATTCGATGTTAGTTTACTTATAAAAAATCAGAATATTTTTAATTTTTTGAAATTAGCCTGTAATATTTAATTCAAAATGTATATTTGAGAATAAATTTTCATGATAACAAGAATATTTTTTATTTTTACATATTAATATTAATTTGATAGTCATTTTCAAATGACTGATTTTTGAAAATTAGAAATTTGTTAAATATTTAAACAATTTTGTTTAAAATGTATTCATGAAGAATACTTATTGTCAAGATGATGTGTTTGTATTTCTAAGAAAAGTTAAGAAGGTAGTTTACTGAAATCCTATTTAAAAAGAGAAATTTTGTGTGATTGTGTCGCACCATTTATTTTTAGATACTATCAGGGAATGAGACAGAGTCTTCTCAATTTGAGAAATAAGATCAACCTGCCCAACTCTCTCACCCCGAGATCGTTCCAATCCAAGAAAGGACATTATTATTTTCTGAACAGAATTTTACATATGTCTCTAATATGAACATTCCTATAGTCTAGTTTAGTCCTGGAATCTTGTTACTATCCAAGAGAGGACATTATTAGTTTCTGCACTGGGCTGTTCAGATGTCTTCCTTATGGACAAGCCCCTAGTTTAGTGCTGGAATCCTGTTACTATCCAAGAGAGGACATTATTAGTTTCTGCACTGGGCTGTTCAGATGTCTCCCTTATGGACAAGCCCCTAGTTTAGTGCTGGAATCCTGTTACTATCCAAGAGAGGACATTATTAGTTTCTGCACTGGGCTGTTCAGATGTCTCCCTTATGGACAAGCCCCTAGTTTAGTGCTGGAATCCTGTTACTATCCAAGAGAGGACATTATTAGTTTCTGCACTGGGCTGTATGTCTTCCTTATGGACAAGCCCCTAGTTTAGTGCTGGAATCCTGTTACTATCCAAGAGAGGACATTATTAGTTTCTGCACTGAGCTGTTCAGATGTCTCCAACATAAACAATCCTCTAGTCTAGTCATACGATCGTGTGGGATGGAACTAAGTAAGAGTTCTTACACTCCTCCCTAAGGGGTAACATAATTGAAATCGTGACCCTCTGAATTCTCATCACAAGGCGACACGGGTCAAGTATTGGTCACTCTAAATTACCCTCCCAACACCGAACACTCTCTGCTCGGTCAGTACTAAACGGTTGTCGGTGATGGCATCGGTAATCGCGGTAAGATACTTGTGACAAGAATAGTGACATAAGTTTGTGACATTAATAAAACAGTTCTAAATGCTTTCTTAACAGATGGTGTTGTTGTTTTTTAAGCACCGTGTCTTACTGCCCGTTTGGGAAACACGCATATGTATCAATTATGCTAATGTGTTTGAACCGAGGAAAGTTGAATTTAGTGGAAGTGTACCCACATTTGTATAGAGGGAAAGTGAATACATATTTAGTAAAAACCACCCTCCTTACACTCAACTGGGGTTCTAAATCCGATATCCCCATCATTGGCAGAGCGAGTGTGATTCTTTAGACTATTCGAACACCAGATGGTGGGAATTTGAGCTGAAGATAAATATATGCCTAATTTTCTTTTACATTTTGGCTACCTTGCATTTATTTATCTTTTATCATCAATGATTGGTAGTATAATCTAAACATAGTCGGTTCATTATTATTTTGGAGATTTCTTCTAGATTTTGACAATTTACTTAAATAAAGTTTTATGGATATCCGTCTGAAAAATATGTTTTGTAAGCGTGACAAATTATGAAAATTGACCAGGAGTATTCAGAGGATTCGGTGGTTTGGGACCAGGGGCATTGTAATTTCGGGAGACAAAGTAATTACTAAATATACAATATTATGTTTTTAATGTTATTAATTTTTTTAACATGATATATCATTTGTGTACACTCTGTTTCCCATGAAATGTAGCAGTGATACTTTGACCAATGACACTATGACCCTATATTATAAGCTTTACCCGCCAAGGTAAGCTTCTTTCATGATGAACGAAGTTTTCTTATATTACTATGATATTTTTACAAAGCTTACCGAATTAAAATTGATGGGTCCTTATAAAATAAGTAAACAACATCATTTCAATTTATGCATGTGTGTTGTAACTGCAGCAATATTTTAAGATAATGAGGAATGCTTGTGTATTTGAGTGCTCCTAAAGTAGCTGGGGACTAGGGAAAAGTGCCCGATTTGTTCCCCGTCCCCCAATGGGAAACACTGAAATGGGTTCCAATCATCTCTCAACTTGACAAAGTGTATTTTCAATGTGGGTGAATCCAGAATGGTTTATAGTAACTCAGTTTCAAAACAATAGTTCGTGACTATTTTCATTGGTCGGGGTAGGGGGGAATTATCTTGGCGATCTTCATTTTAATCTAGTGTTTATTGAGTGTTGTTTTTGCCTACTACATCTTCAATTAGACAAAGACCCGCTAGCAATGGATATCTCAAAAATGTATTTGTGTAAATAGTTCGTGACTATTTTCATGGACTTCACCTCTGACAAGACATCTTGTGAATGTGGGGAATGCCAGGCCTCCACCGTGGTTCGGATTCCACGTTAAACTGTAGGTCCTTCATTTCATCTCACAATCACCCTACCATTACACATTAGCGTAAGTGCGTATAACCCGAACGGGTAGTAAGACGCGGTGCTAATAATAATAATAATAATAATAATAATAATATTTTCATGGAGAGGGGGTGGGGGAAGAGGGGGGAATTATCTAGGCGCTCTTCCCTTTAATCTAGTGTTTGTGTGTGTTGTTTTTGCCTACTACATCTTCAATTATACAAAGATCCGCTAGCAATGGATATCTCAAAAATGTATTTGTGTAAAAATTGAGGCATACAAATTATTTCTGTATTATTTAAATGTTGCAGTTCTGGCTTTATATTAGTATGTTTAGGCTTAGGTGTGTTGTCTTAGGTTAATTTAGTTTTAAACTAGTGTTCTTATATAACTATTTGCTTACAAATTAGGGGCGTCAGGTGGTTGCAGTCTATGAGTAGCCTGGAAGCCGTTAGCTTCAAGAGTTTCAAAGTACCTGAACTGTCACGGTGTATTTAAATACAATATTGTTGATTTTTAAACGCGTTGTTCCCCTGAAGGCGTTGCTAGTTCAATCACCCTTGATACACTACTATGTGGGTGGCCTGACCTAGGTCTTGTGCCCTTGGAAAAGGCTGAGAACAAGGGTTGATTGCCCTTTCTCAAGTGAAGCTGTGTCGAGCGCATCTGGCAACAGCCGGTGCCAACTGATACATAACCCTACTAAATTGATCTACCAACATATTTATTAATTGATTGCATAAGATCCCAAAATTGGTTTTATTTGTTGCATTTATCAATTTATTTATAGAGGGGCTAAAATTTTCTTCAGACTCGGCCAAAACTTCTTTTAATAGGATTTTTAGCTCAAATCTAGAGAAGGAGTGGAATATGTGGGATCCAATTTTCATAAAATGATCTTATCTGACAGATATAAAAGTTAATGGATCTACTTTCACATATTCGTTCGTCGGGCTGTGTTATTGCAACTATAACTTTATTATCATTAAAATTAATAATATAGTAAAATTTTACCAATTTTGGCCGAAAAAGGTTTTTAGTTTTTTAAAAGTCTCTTCCAATGAAAATTGAACTGTAGTCATCGCGTGATGCAAAAAGTAGGTGAGGGTAGAGTAGTTCGGAGTTCACCATCAATAGAGATCCTAGACGTTTTAAATTATATTTTATTTAATTTCTTTACTACACCTCCATGACTTAGTGATTCGAGAGGTCCTCATTTGGTCCCAGCTGGTGTCTTAAATAAATCAGTATCGGTGGTTACTTACATTCAGATTCATAGATAAATTTATTTTACTCATACAAAGGTTACTAAAACACTTTATATATATATATA
>CABFOW010001002.1:145840-156570 GCA_902141385.1 Timema californicum
TGGTAGGGTGATTGTGAGATGAAATGGAGGACCTACAGTTTAACGTGGAATCCGAACCACGGTGGAGGCCTGGCATTCCTCACATTCACAAGATGTCTTGTCAGAGGTGAAGGAAGGGTTTGGTAATCAGATAAATCTGTGCCGGGACCGAGGATTGAACCCCGGTCGCCAGCATAGAAGTCTGACACCTTACCCCTAGACCGCCAGGTCACCCAATTATGTTTATCAGCCTCAAACTAAATCCGAATAAGTTTTAAATGATCTAACATCTGTGACTCTGTTGGTAACACGTCTTTCCGTTAACCTAAGAAGTTCTGGTTCTATTTTCGAAATGGATGTGATACATTTTTTAAAAGAGATAAGTGGTCAATAAAACGTTTAAAGCTTAATTGAGTTAGAACTAAGATAAGCTTAACCTGTAATGATATCAAAAGCAAACAAAGTATATTAGAGCATTTAATCTACAAAAAACTATGAATGAAATTATTTTAATTGATATCAAATGGCAAAATTAAATCAATAGCGAATTAATAAAACTTGTAGAATGTAATTTGTATGGGTATTTAACCTTCAATTTACAAACTCAGAGAACGTGACTTTAAAACTAAATCAACTTAAGACACCACAAATTATTAAACGTCCAAAAACCAGCATATATATCTCCCTCCCCCTCCTATATCCTCCAAACTAGGTCACGAGGGTGATTGAAGATGAATCCAGAGGTGAAAGGATGGGGTCCGTCTATGGATGAGTCGGCCTACTCTTGTCCTGCTTGAAGGAAAATAACTCTGAAAAATACCGAATATTTATGCTCTTTAGCGGCTTGGGATATTCCAAGAACGATTAAGCTCTCGCCTTGGGTGGGTGATATAACTTTGAAACCAAAATGTGTTTCAATACTATACTGTTTTATGAGATGTATAAAGAAACGACTTTTTTTTTGTACGTGCTATGTGTGTGAGATATTAAATGAAGACAAACAAAAGACAAAACCGCAGTAAATCATTTTTTTAATGCACAATACTTTTGTTTTTTCTAATCCACATTACTGTTCGTATAGCCTTTCGTGTTCGAGAGGGCCATGAATTAAACAACCGTTTTCACGGTGGAGTACGAGACCATTCTAAACAGTCGCCACTAGCACCGATAAAAAAAACATTCCAGCGCACGTGATTGTATTGTCTCAAATCACACCACCTTAACAACATTAGTGCGTGCCCACCGGTTTCGCAACGCATCGCACGGTGATAAAAGTAACACTCCAGGCTAATAAAACGATGTGTACAGCCAGGAGTATGAGCAGGTAGGAATGTGGAAAAAAGTATCGATACTTTACTGATATCGATATTTTCCTTTAGATACTAGTAATACTTTACTCGATACTCTCACTGATATTAGTACTCACACTCCAGTATCGGATCGGTATCGAAAGAAACAACTGTTTTTGTTATCTTCACTCGTCCTTGGATTAAATGTTTACTATGGTGGACTGTAGAGGAAGAACAAATTACATTATTTCTTAATCCTCACTCATTTTCTGATCGACAAGCAAGAAACAACTAAAAAGGGTTTTCAGCTATGAGCGGTTCTTTAATAACTTTATTTTATTTTTGGATGCTGTTTTTTGTGTTATTGGTTCAAAGGCCAAGCAAGGAAAGTTCACCAACTTTAATGGCTAAATAATGGTATAAAATAGATTGAAAACATATATATACTGTTACTAATCATATTTAGCTATCAAATAACTTTCCATTAGCTACATTTTCATAGAAAGCTGGTATGGTAAAACCTTTTATAAACTCCACTATACAATACTATCTAAAGTAGCCCCATGGCTTCTTTGGTGCTGACTGACAGCTCACAGCTGACAGCTAAAAGCTTTGAAAAGTTACCAGACAAAATTATGTATCCCTACGCCAAACCAGATGATCTGAAAAAACATGTGTTTAGAGGCTGACCCTTCTCACAGTCAACATTTAGGAATTACCTAAATGTTGACTGTCAGAAGTCAGCTGTGAGCTGTCAGTCAGCACCAAAGAAGCCACGGGGCTACTGTATCATACCCTCCAAGTTACAACACATAACCTAAACGCGAAAGAGCTAAGTTTATTATAATATGGTTAAATCATTATAATTTTCCGTGTTTAAATAAATATGAAAATATAATGATAATAATAATAATTATTATTATTATGTTGAAAAAGTTGAAATAATTATTATTACTAGCTAAAAAAAAATTATACAGATTAAAATTTCGGCATAGATATTTAGGGTTATCGATATTGTTCTTTCGATACTTTTAATGAGTATAGTATCGATATTTTGTTCTTTCGATTACACATCTCTATGAGCACATATTCCTAAAAGGGAGGGAAGAATAGATATGAGGGGGTCACAACTTTTTGGATTTTATTGTACTTTATTAAAGTACTAGTTTTCTCAGAGGAACTAACGAAGCAGGATCTTATTACTCTATCATATTGATAAAGTATTGTAACAGTGATAACTTTTAGGCCTTGAGACTATGATGAATCTTGATATTTTACGTCCCCTCCGCAAAATCCAGTGTCTTACAATTAGGTCTGTTTGTAGACCCCTACCTGAGGTCTACAGCCCAAATGGTTTGATGGATTTTGTAAAAACTTTATATTTATTTGTTATATGGCCATACCTCTAAGTCGAATTGTGAATTTTTCTAGCCCTAAAATTAAGATTTACAAATTAATGATTCTTGAAAATTTAAAATTTTTCAAAAATGCCTTTTACCGATTTTGTTCAAACAATGTTTAAGACGAGTATTTTACGTGATAAATAAAACTATATTTTACTTTTTCTAAAAAAATATATATGTATATTTATTTTTTCTTGGTTTAACTATAATTTATATAAAAAATGATTAAAAAATTTAAAACCATAAACATTTTTTAAATATAAATCGAACCCGGGACGACTGATCTCCGTTATTTTATCCTTACATTCTCTAAGATTTACCTTTCATATATATATATATATATATATATATATATACTTAATTGTATAGCATTTCTTTCTTCCATCCATTTAAACTACACAGTTTGTTTGAAATTAACATCTGAAAGGGGATCAAAATAATGTGTTTTTCTTCTGAAGAACGTTATTTAACGGTATTTAAAGTTTTTTTGTTCCTTATGAAAATATACAATATGAGGAAATGTATGATTGTATAGTAAAATGTATTTATTTAACTAGTAAGTCGAACATCGAAGCTACTATCAATTTGATCTAATGCGTAGGGATTAGGAAGTTTTTTTTTTTTCAATAAAGCGCATCGACGTTAACGTGTGGAGAGAATTATAGAACCAACGATGAAAACTCATATATGGAAAGCCAGCACCTGTTGCACCCGGTAAAGATTCTAGCCTCGACCTCCCTGTCACCGGTAACTATCTTTATGGTGAGGCAGATAGATACCAAAGACCACGTGATCACTATTGTAATTGGTGTTCATTTGTTCTTAGCATTAGGTCTTACTACCTGTTAAAGTTATACGTAATGTACATGTACTAATTACGCTAGTGGGTTAGGGATGAAGAAGGTTGAATTTGAAGTAAATATACCCGAATTTGTGAGAAGTAAATGTGAAAAACTATTCGACTGAGATTCCTAAATCCGATCTCCGTGTCATCGGCAGTTTAGTCCAACACTAGAGTGTCGCTTTAGACCATGTGGCCACCGAAGCAGGTTTGGTGTCAATTCACGAATAACTTTACCTTTAATCTAATTTAATAAGAAGGGCCATCTATAAAATACAAATATATTTGTTTGTGAACAAGATTGATAACATTTTAACATTTTACTATTTTATTAGTGTTATTTTATATGTATTGATAATATTTATCTAAAATGACGGCTACAGAGCACATGTATTGAAGTATTAATTACGTGAAAGTAGATCGAGTAACGTTTGTAGCTATCAGATAAGTCCCTTCCTATGAAAATTACACTAAAACTTACTAAGAAGTTACAGCTCTTCAAAATAAATTCACCGGACAGTGATAATTAAATTTCACGTTGGTACCCGAATCGTAACTCGGAATCGAATCGTGGACGTCCTGACATTGCTCAGTGAACGTGGGACCACCTTGACTAATCTAAACTCTCGCCCTGCTGGGAATCCCGCTGTGAACAGCCATACTGTGCTAAGAGCATTAAATCCAATCTTACCTCGATACTCAGTCTTAACTCCAAGTTTTCACAACTCGCACAGATTTCAGTATTTTTAGTATTATTTAAAATCCACGTTGGTACACACAAAATAGTTGATGAATAAGATAAAAGTACTTCACATTTTTTAAAGATAACTGTTAACTTTACTTGAATGCATACAGAATAACCATATACAAACGTTAAACATTATTTAACGTGCACTTAAGGGGGTCGCCTCTGTAAGCGAGAATTTGCTGTGCAGACATTCAACTCTAATTCAATAATTAATTCTACGATGCGTTATTTCAAAATATGGTTCACGCCAAAATATTCTCGAAATATTCCACCAGCGCACTTTTTCCTCAACGACCCTAGCTTTTGAGTTTTATTAATAGAACAAAAATTAGTGAAAATGTAACATTATCTCATTTTGAACGACTTTTTAAGCATATTTGCGGAGCTATGAGTCTAGGCTTGACAGAAAAGGGCTCTGTGTTTATTAGCCTTCCTCTAACAAATACAGTAAATTTAGGTAGTCTCACAACTTAAAATTCTAAGATATTTTAGATCTAGCAGTGAGCCTTCCTCTTTACCTTGAGATATGAAGTTTCTTAGTTTTCTTTCCACTATTTTATTATTGACATGGCAAAGGGTGGTTGTAGGTGGAGAGCTAAAGTGAGTATAAGCTTATACAGAATAAGAAGTAGCTCCAGAAGTCGACACAGACCATTGTATTTTAAGTTGTGTAGTCTGAGAACAATTTATACTTTCGCACTGACCGAGGAGGTCATGATAATCTAATCTAACATTAATAACTATACTACTACTAATATAAATATATCACCATATATACCTCATATAAATGTCTATTTATATTAAATTTCAGCCCCATACACTGTTAAAATTGTGCAGTAATGTTTTAATTCCAGAATGACCTTTAGATATATTTAAACATTCTTTTAACTTTCAACTATAAACGGCCTAATACAAGGAGTAAAACATTAGATCCGAGAATAAGAGACACTTCACCGGGCATTTGTCTGAAGGGATTATATGAAAACACGTTATAGAAAAATCCTCATCAGTGTAGTCCTTGGAAATTGAACTCTGACCTCTAGAGTCAATGATGCCAGTGGATAGACGCTCCACCTTGTCCTAGTACGCCATGAAACTGGTCCTGATCACTGACATTCTGCGAGATTCATCATATAGGATACGAATGTTTCGGGGTCTACTTTTTTTTAAGAAGTCCCAGGCGCTTAGTAACTGAACCAAAAATAAAATAACAGGGATACACATTATTTTAATTGTCTAGTTTGGGGTATTTAACATGCACTTTCTAAACCAAATGATATCGGCACAAGATTTAAGATAGTCACTTAAATCTTCGACATTCACAGTACTCCACCTGTTAATTCATCACTGTGAGAATGTAAGCCCTCATTTCACCAATGATAAAGTTTTCAGCCATGCCCGGGATCAAACCATGGACCCTTAGTTCAGTAGACAGACGCGCTAACGTCTGAGCTTAGGTGTTAGGCTGGCAGGGCAGTAATTGTGCATCTAGCGCTAGACCTGACAGGTCGATGTTGGATATCTGGTTGGGTGCACTGGAGGATGTATTTTATACAGGACGGTTTAATTTTAAGGGAAATATTTAGTGCATTTAATTATTATTTTCAACTATTTTATCCCATTTCCTTGGGCTGGTTATTATAACTAACTGATAGCCTGTCCAGATACTTGACTAAACTAGGGAATTATAAATTAATATTAATAAGATCCCGCTTCAATGGTAACATGATTTGATTATTAATTTTATTTATTTAAGGTATATACCATGCACTTTCTGAACCACGTGATTATATAATCACACGAGAATTTCTATGAGCTAAGGCAAAAGGGCCTACCAATTTTGCCAGGAAAGACATTTTCACATACCTTCCAGGACTCTCTTATGCCACAATAAACATGGGACCGACGGCCTTACTTCCCCTCCGAAATAAGTTGTGCTACGGATTTGTATCACTCGAGAAAAATCCATCGATCACAGCTGGGTTTGAGCCAGCAAACATCGGGTCCTGAGGCTATCACTTAGTCCCAAGGCCACCGAGGTCGACCACATGGTTTAAGGCGTCACACTCACAATATATAAAATTTCCATTGAAGGGTAGATAAAGTTCGTTCACGGTAGGAGTTTACCTGGGAAAGGACTTTTTTCCCTACCAGATATCTATTATATAGTAGGATATTGGTAAGAAAAAAGACCTTTCAGAGGTAAACTCCTCCCGTGAATGAAGTATAAGACTTCGGATTCTGGTTGGGTGTACTGGAGTTGGTTTTAACCGAATAGGGTCTCTCACTCTCCCTTCACGCAAATCCTGGTACATCTCCTTTAACTCATACCTTCCTCATTCCTACCACATTTGCGTAAATATATATGTGAGAAAAACCCGGACAATTAGTGGGACGTGGTGAAAAAACCCTGTAATAATAGAAGTGTGTACATACGCCAAGGTAGGGCTGCTCCACTCCTAGGGGGCGCTTCTCCGTGTAGTTGAGGTGTTGTCGTGTACGGTGTGACGGGGTGTGCCAGGGTTACACCCTCCAGTTCCCCGGCCTGAGTGCGTGACCTACGCCCCACTGATCTGACATGCGTGGCTTACACACACACAGATTAGTGAAGAGGGGGGTCATCAGTCTACCGGGCTGCTTGGCGAGTTAATCAGGCGGCACGCTGCTCTCTCTCTCTCTCACTCTATTAAGGTGGAAGTGTAGGGGACGCGAGTTAAGGGAAGTGTTTTTGTAGTTTTTATAGCAAAACTTTTTTTTTATCAAAATGAATCAAATATTGCTCCAGTAGAAACATAAATAGTTTAATTTTCTTCACATGGTGATATCAATAGTTCTTGAATATCTGTAAAGGGTGTCCTGGAATTTAATGACAACCATTTCTTTTAATTTAAAAGGTTTGTTATCTAATTTCGCTCTACTTATTACAAATATTTAACAACAGTCGCTCAAGTTATTAAAAACATTTTAATATGTTCATACGTCAAGTCATGTTGACCGTAAAAAGTATGTTTGTACTATATAAAAGTTTCTTATCATCAAAATATCATATTTAATATTACATATATATTGATATTTAGCACCACGTATTGCTACCGGTTCATGTTGTGTACATGTACTGATTGTGCTAATGTGCTAGGGAGGAGAACGGTTTAATCTAGAGAAAGTGTACCCATATTTGCGTGGGAGCAAGTGGAAAATCATTTGGTATAATACATCCTGAATACACTTAACCAGGGTTTGAACCCTGATCTACCTGTCATCCGCAATCTAGTTTATTGCGAGAGTAACTTAGACCGTACAGTCAATGATGCGGGTTACTTTATTGCTACCCTCAGGTATAGAATATACAACAAATTTGTTTTGGAAAAAGGATAGGAAACATTTAAAATAGAAGATAAACAGCTCCGACTTAGTGGGAGATCGAACCCGAACATTGAAGGTTAGAGTCAAGTATATTAGCTACTATTATAAAGTAGGTATCTGATAGGAAGGGCGATATTTAATATTTACAAGAGTTAAAAGCTATGTTCATACATTCCTTCTTCAAGTCATAGGATCTGCATCAGTCACTATTAATAGATACCGTACTAATAATATAATAAAATGTTTTCAATATTGAGCGCATGAAAAACTTGAATTTTCCAAACTTTTCCTTCTACCAGAATATTACTATACCTATACACTTATTTTGGTAAGAATTTCGTTCTGGAAGGCCTTATTTACTACCAGAATCTTACTGTATTTTGGTAGAATAAAAAGGCCTTCTAGAACGTACTTCCTACTACCGTTTTGAAAGGCCTTATATCCTACTAAAATACCACCAAAGAGTAGTATTCTGGTACGAAACAAGAGCTTCCAGAACGGGCTTCTTACCTAAATCAAGGTGTAACCCTGCAGGTCATAAGTAGGCCTATATTTGTATTCATCTTGACACTGATGTTGTTGACATTTCAAAGGAGATGAACGTAAATCAGTATTTCAGTAGCTTTTCCTGATTACTTCTTTTAATCTCACCGACTTTATAGTACCAAGAATGCTTCAATGGATTGGGGGTGATAAAATAACTCATTAATCTTATTCCTGTGAAATGAAAGAAACTATGAACGAATCACCATCATCATAATTTCTAAAAAGCTTACTAAGTTAAATAAAATAAAACTATTAATACTATTATCTGTGGTACTTAATGTATACTATTTAAATACAGCTTTATATAAGCTGATGACTTATAAACAAACACACAAACAAACAAACAAACAAACAAACAAACTAGGACAGCGACTTAATCAATCAATCTCAGCAGAACTTTTTGTAAGCATTCCCGTCTTTGTGGCTTAGAGTCTGTTCTTATACCTTAACTTGTGTACTCTGATTAACCTGAAAGGTAAGAAGTCTCTCCTTGGCAGATTACAATATGGTATTCTAATAAGCTAGGTCATAGTGGAAAAATACAAGCTAAGCTTGCTGTCTTTCAGGGTAAACGGTGTGCACCTTGTAAGAATGAGCTTTATTTTCCCTATATGCCCCACGTCTTACCACCTTCTCAGTCTATCCGACTATATATATATATATATATATATATATATAAATTAAGTAGGAATGAGAAATGTAGATTTTAAGGGGAGTGTACCTGCACTTACGTTGAGGTAGAGTAAAAACAAATAATTTAGTTATAATAATCTCATTACATCCAGATAAGATTCGAATCCCGACCTCCCCACCACAGACCTACCAGACAAGACGGGACTGACGCCTTTGTCTACGTGCCCAGCGTTGAAGGTGAGCTATTTTAAAACTCGTTTTGCTTTTTTTGTTCCCTTTTAAATCTTTTCCTTTAGCAATTGGAGTATAAACCCCCCACTGGGGGTAGCTCACTCCCTACTTCTACCGTACGTACCTGCATGAAGACCTCCGCTCGCGTGCGCTGACGTTGATTGCATTTCCTTGGGGGAGGTCGGGATGTCGTCTTTACCCCCATTCCCCATGCTGCGTGCCGAATGCTCGTAGCTTCCTGGGAACTTCGAGTCTTGACTTATTATCACACAAACAGCATGTGAAGGGGTGGGAACGCGAGTTTGACTTACACGCTGTCAGACTCGCATAAATCAAGTCTTCCGGTCGGTCCACCGACTGTGCGCTTCTTCAAAAATACGACTCAGATTAATTACCTAATCTTTGGATTTATT
Organism: Timema californicum; assembly: GCA_902141385.1. Classification (NCBI taxonomy): domain Eukaryota; kingdom Metazoa; phylum Arthropoda; class Insecta; order Phasmatodea; family Timematidae; genus Timema; species Timema californicum. The sequence continues at coordinate 155,287 of CABFOW010001002.1, forward strand.
TATGTTTGTTTTTTAGAAAAATATTGACACTTTGATTCTGGCGCACCTACTACTAACGAGTTACATTCTCGGAAAGAAATAGGTTTGATTTTTGATGTGTATGGCTCTTAGATACCCAACGGAGCTATTTGTATATTTACACTGATGGTATAGGAATGAAGAATATAGAGTTTTATAATAATTGTACCCTCATTTACTTATAAAGAGGTTGAGAAAAAATATTAGGGTAAAACCACTTCTGTACTCCAGACCAATATTCTATACCAGGCAGAACGAAGCTGAATTGTGTCCGCGTACCCGATGATGTATGTTAGCATAACCTAAAAATGGGATTTGTTCCCGTCTACAAGATAACCTTGGTTCAATTTTTGGCAGTGTTTACGAATATATATATAATTTTTCTACGAGATCTTCATGATCAATTATTAAATATCTAAGCTCTAACGTTAGGTATACATTTTGAGCTTCATACCCTAGATTAAGTGGGTTTATAAGTATTGTGCTGATATGATCTTACTTTTATAAAAGATGTGTCAAAAACTGCGATGAAAAACAACACACACTTCTGGGTTTAAGCCCTAAATATTGGATGGTCTCTCTAACCATTCGGCTAAGGGAAAAGGGCTCGCCACCAGTCGTGTTCATACAAAGATATTTGGTACGTGCCCTCTAGGGCTTCTTGAGAAGAATGATGTAGTGTTAGGTCACATTGTGTTTTGTTAGTGAATCGTGCCGGGGAAGTTTCCATTCTCCTAATTAGAGTACGTGAACACCATGTTGTCTGTCTGCCGGTAGCAACAGAACAGATTCAACAGTACCACACTTTGAAGATCGTATCATTCCTCCACTTCTGACTTTCTAGTGCTGATGAAAGATTCGGGAGGCAGGTGATCTAATTAGTCGCGCGAACAATTCAGTCGTAATTAATTACCCTGCTGACTAATGAGTGAAAGGAAGCCGCCGGGCTCAAGCTAAAGTCGGTAGATTCCGATGGGACGATTACAATAAAGTCGTGATTGCAAGTTTTCTAGCGTGAGATCGGTCTTTGTTTGAACCTCCCTTTCGTCATTGTTTTGCTTAGCTCGCCGTATTTTTCTTGTGTCAGGAGTTTGAGCTCTAGGCACTACCTAATAGCATTCTTGACGAAATATCCAGAAATCATGTATTCTGGTAAGTCTCTAATAAAAACATACATCGATATCTTGAAATATAGATTATCAAAAACAACATACGCAAGATGTCCTAGTTATTCTATGAGAAGGTACCGGGTTGAGATGAGCGACC
>CABFOW010001002.1:157015-181775 GCA_902141385.1 Timema californicum
TCTTGGGAACTATGCGATGGACCCAGGAGGGTCCAGCAAATGTTCTTAGAACCCGGCTAGGATAGGCGTCATGTTGCTCATCAGTGGCCCATGGGCAGGGTTGCCAGGCACCTATAAAACCGGAAGAACCGGTCATACACGGGGCATTTTTTTGTACTCTGGAATAAACCCAGGGAGTCTTACACACAAAAACTAAAATAATCACTTAAATATTTGTGGTTTTGGAATTTAACTGAGAGATTTAAATTGTAGGCTTTTCCGTGGAAGAAAAAGTGAACTAAATATCTAAGCTCGCTGATAAAAACATAGGCCTTATGTTTCTCGTTTCTATCTGAAACATTGGGTTGCGTAGTAACAGTATGCATTTTTTTAAACTTCAACATCTAATTATCATGTTATAAACACAGAGTACATGTCCCCCCACACTAATACATTTTATTATAAATTTAATTTATCCTTGCTTCTCTCTAAAGTACGTATAGAAATGGATATTCTTTCTGTAAAAAATAAGAAATTTTTTAACTAGGAAAATAATGGCAACCTTGACGGTTGACTCTAAACCAGTAGTGCATTGTTTCTCAATTATTTTTTTTTCAATATAGGTCCACTTGAGAAGCGTGAAAAGCATATTTTGGACTAGCCCCCTTAATATATCTCCCACTTGTCCCATTTAAAAGAAAGAAAACATTTTGTTTATCAAGAAGTGAATGGCAGAATTTTTATTTGACTTTGTTTCTTATGCACATTTCACATGTAATGCTAGTTCTTTATTGTTGACTTAGTGGAATTATCTGGTCTACCTGGTACTATTTAACTCTTTCTCAAAATATGTACTTTTCCCACATGGTCCCGTCTGTGAACCAACTGGCAAACCCCCGTGGACAACAATTTGATAACCATTATGAGGTACATACCTCTCCAAGCTATCGTGGCTATATTATTTTATTTGTATAAACTTAAACTTATGATAGTGTTGAAGATTTTGTTACCGTTTGATTAAAATTTATGTTTTCTTGGTTCTTAGAAGTCGCTACTTTTATAGTATGTTCTCGACTTACGTGGTAGATTTTTTCTGAGGGTTTCCGCGCAAGTCGAAAAAGCGCCTAAGTCAAAAAAGTTTTAGAAATCAAAACCTTAGTAAAAAAAACTGATGACATTATCATATGTGCCTAAACCTACAAGAAATTCCATCTATTATGTTTCAATGTTTCAAACAGTGCCTATTATATGATATTGACAGTTTAAGTCAAAGTACCGTAACAGCTTATCTACATATCCGTGTAACTAGAATTCGTGTAAGTAAAGGATTTACTGTTTCCCGTGTTATCCGCGTCATTGTGGCTAACCAAATAGTTACACTAATAGAATAAAGATGAAAAAAGACGAATTTTGATGTATTTTAAACATTTGTGTGGAAGGAGTTTGTAGAACCCATTTAGGAAAAAAATACCTCCAATAAACCTTGTAGAGATCATAACCCTCGACCTTCCCGTCACCTTTAAACCGGGCTGGGTAAAGACTGATGCCTTAATCCATGTATCCACCGATGGAGGGTGGGAATGTAGTTAATTGGATTCTTTTTAACATTCTAACATAGTAAAATGTCTCGATAGTACACCAGGAGTACGATTAATGAGGGCTTAAATAAAATAAGCCAACCTCAAAAAGATTCTCACGAACGCGTTAAATAAAATATAGACAAATTAAAAAATTAACTTTTTTGAAAAGTTTATCTACATTTTTACTAGCCTAATTAATATTTACAAAACATTACTAACGTAGTGTTTTTATTTGGTTGTTTTTAAAATATTTTCCGAATGAAGTAATATAAACGAAGGGTTTTGTAAAATGGCAATAGATATATTTTTTTAGAAATTAGTCCCTTTGACATGGGTTATTTAACTGACCAAGTCGTGTAGTGGTCAGTGCACCTGGATACAAGCACAGGGGTCCTAGGTTCGATTCCCGACTGTTACTTTGAATATTTTTCCTGAAATGTGAATTGCCCCAATAGTCACCAGGGTTTGTTTGACTAGAATTAATCTAGGTTAAAATTGTCTTCTGGTTCCACAACCTCATACTCACTATCACCATCACCTCATCTCATCGGGACATGGAAAGAGACTCCAATGAAAGGATGCACGATTAGTATTTTCGGACATCCCCTGGGAAACGGTACATTAGTAAATTGTACTAAATAATATTTCCACAAACTGCCCACAAATGATGTAGCCCAGACGCACAATATTATTACAGTGGACATCCTGTGAAGACTTATTTTCATTTTTCCCACAAGATAGTATTAACTTCACAGAAGCTCATCGGGAGGCATGTTTTAATCAACCTCCAACAGACAACACTATTTCCTGTTCATAATCACTAGTCTATATCAACTCAAATAAAACGTAATTGTTCTCGGCAGTTAAAAGAGGCGCTAACCCAAATTTAAAATCCAAACCTGAAACCGATCACACCTGCCTTTAGTTCTATTTTTTGGGATCTATTAAGTGACGGTGGATTCTATAACCTACACTTTGAGTACAGTTATTTGTTTAACCAGCGTGTATTATTTGTTCTCTAAAATGTAACCGTTTAACATAACTCTACTGTCGAAAACTTATTGAATATTTTAATGATACACTTTTTTTTCTATCTCACTACCCGCTGTTTGTATATATATAAATTATGATAGTATAGTAGTGCTGAGGAAGGCATAATTGATAATAAATGAACCATGATTTGCGTGGAGGGAAGATATTTAGGGAAAAACACAATCAATACGCCCGGCCAGGATTCAAACGCCGGTCTCCCTGTCAGCAGCAAACCAGAATAAATTAGCTTGACACTTAAACCACCTGTACACCGATACGCGTGAAAGATAAATTTATTTTATTAATGTAATCTTTGTCATTACTTCCATAGTTACTCTTACGCTGGGACAAAACGTTTTTTACTTTCTCGCGACCCCTCTAAGAGAGACGGTATTAAGCGCCTTAAAAATATTACTCGATATTTTGATGGAGTTCGATGTTTCATGACCCGCTGAACCCGAAAAGGTGGTGTGTGTAAAGCCGTCTGTCTCTCTGTGTGTGTCTGAATATCGGCCTATTGGGCTAACATTTTTATATCTAGATTTTTCATAAGATTCCCTTGAGGCATTTTTGGAAATAGATATTTAACTCTAAAATTAGTGGTAGTTTACTTAAGGGTGAAAGGAGAAAAATAATATTAAAAAAAAAAATGTGTTCTAAAGATTTTGTTTAAAATTTGTATCTAGCCATTGTTTAACATTAAAAACAAAAGAACAAACAAGAAAAAACAAGAAAGGACTTTTGAAATATATTTTTATAGAACCAATAATTTCCTAGCTGTACACAAACAATGTTTTTAAATATGACTGTCAAATTGGGATTCGATTATGATGCTCTTTGGTGGAATGTCATTCATTTTTCCCCCTTAATTTTCTGTAAGAAATTTATATTATGTATTTACTTTTAAAATAAGTATCCAGGTGGGTTTTTTCGCTCACGTCCTATTCTTACTCAAGTCCATACGCATTTAATTACATTAAAGTGATTGAGATGATGACGCTAGAACGTGGAGAAAACGTATCTAAACGTATCTGAACTTTGCGTGAGAATAGAATGTGAATTAACTTGGAAAACATTTTCCTCGGTATGTCCGTTTGGGACTCGAGCCCTGACCTCTCAGTCAAAGACGAACCAGACTAGACGAGCTTGATATTAGACCACGTGACCAGTTATGTAACACATATGTTTTTTTTACAGCACGGCGTCTTACTGCCTGTTCAGGCTATACGCATACGTATATACTAATTGCACAAGTGAGATAGAAACGAGGAAAGCTTAATTTAAAGAAATCGTACCCACATTTGCCTGTATGGAGGGTGGAAACCCATCCTCAGTATACCGTATTGGGATTTGAGTCCCGAGCTCTCAGTCATCAGCAGACCAGTCTAACGCAAGAGTGACGCCATATACCATGGGGCCGCCGAAGCAGGTAACACATAGGTTATTAATGAGTTAATCTAAGGAGGAGAGGACGATAAGAGTGACTTGGACGAAATGAAAAAAATATATAGTCTGAATATAGGATGAAAAAGCGAGAGGGAAAACTCACATGGAAAACTACCTAGTTAAAATTTATTTTAAAACTACCTGACAACCTCTGTTGGAAAATGGGGCTATCAGCACCTCACTTTTAACCACTTGCCCACCACCTGACATGGTGGTTATAGACAGGGAAAACCTGGAAAAGTCAGGGAATTTTTGAATGACAGGGAAATGTCAGGGAATTTAACTAAAAATAAGGAAAAGTCAGGGAATTAAAAATATGTCTAAAAAATCTCATTAATTTTGCAACCAAACACTGAAACAAAAGTTAATAATACCTAAATAAAATAACATTTTAATTTTTAAAATAACTGATAAAACCGCTTCTGTTTAGTAGATATACATTAATATGTGGTCAATAATAAAGAAAAAAAGTCATCACCCACCATTAAAACTGGAAAAAAGTAGTCAGGGAAAATTTAAAAATGTAGCCTGGAAAATCTGGAAAAGTCAGGGAATTTTGTAAAATATGTTTTGTAGCCACCCTGAGAATAAACCTTGATCCCACCGAGATTCGAACATAAAATTCTTAACAGGTGGTTGCTTATGGTCTGAAGCACAACGCCTTGATGACCTTGCCCAGGGCCAGTGATCTACTCGATACTACAAGGGCATGTTGATGAGTACATTGAAACAAAGTTCCACGCCATTTTATTGAGACTAATAGCCAGGTCATTTTAAGAGTTCGTAAACCAAGACGACGTTCCATAAACAGCGCGAATCAAATTGAGCATAAATACAGTCCAATTTTCTTAAGAAGGACCTTATCTGACAGCTAGACAAGTAAATGGATCTACTCTCACATACTCATACGTCAGATCATGTGATATACCGCTGTCGCTTTTGATAAATATTGCGAATACCTATCAAATAACATTCACAGCAACTAAAATTTTATCAATTCTGGCCACAAAAGAAATATGTTATTATTTTCTAAAAGGCCCTTTCTATAGAAATTTGGCTTACACGACATTCCTGCCGGCACGAGCCCGTGATACGTGTGACGTCACCAGCATCTTGAGGCGAACCTATAAATAGAACGAACACATAAGTAGCCGTCAACAACGGTTAAGTGCGCTGACAACTTTATGTGATTTTAATTAAATTATACCATTTTGTAAGATTTTGATCTCTTCTTGTTTGTTACAAAAAGGTTTTGTGGCGCTTTGAATAATTTTCACTGGAGTTATTCGTGTGCCAAGGTCAAAGCAATGGACAGAAGTTTTATGGATGAAGGGTCGTAAAACGAGTACGATGAATTCTAAATGAAGATCTGATCCAAGGCACACAAAAAAAACGAAAAACGTTTCATGAGAATTGTATCGATAATATCTAGGTATGGAAAATAATTTGTGGTTGTGCTTTAGAGCTTTAATATGGACAAAACAGAACAAGAAATAAACTTTCGCAAATCAGAATTGAAAAGTAGTCTCACGTTATAAAAGTTATTTAAACTGTGTGGTGTCAAAACGCAAGCGCCTTAGAGTGGCTACATGTGAAACATAGCTGCTCGGCGGGACAATATAGTACACTACTCAGGCGCTTATATTTTGCACTTGTTAAGGAAGCCGTTATAGCTTTTTACTTGCCATTGTCAATACTTTTTTTTAAGTAATTTACTATTTAAAATTAAATAAATAAATATAATAGCAAATTAATGTTTATGTATAATGTTGTTTTTACGTCAAAGATGGTAAATCCAATTGGGTCAAATAATTTAGTTTTAAGGTAAAATGAATAATGGTATAATAAAATGTTTTACTCAGTCGCCGCCAAGAGATTCTTACCAAAATATTAATTGTTTTTTATTTGAGGTATTTAACGTGCACTTTCTTAACCGGCTTAAATCTAGCACAGGCACACCATCCATTCTCCAGCTGTTAATCTATCATTGAGAAAGGGGAAAGCCATATTACACCAATGATAATTTTGTCGGCCATGCCGGGAATTTAACCCTTACCCTTTTACTCTGTAGACAGACACGCTACCGAGTGAGATAAAGTATTGGAACAATTATAATTCATTCAAAAACATTAATATTTTCATTTTATATGGAATTAATGGTACAGAATTTTATGTATTGATATTATTTCTTGATGCATTTGTTGAGTTGATAATTGTTTCACTCTTCACCCATAAAATTATGATAACGTTTCCACATATGTTATCAGCTGACCGATGTAAGTCTTTCCGAGAAAAAACTGTCAACTATAATAATAATAATAATTATTATTATTATTATTGGCACCGCGTCTTACTACTCGTCCGGGTTATACGCATTTACGCTAATGTGTAATGGTAGGGAGATTATGTGATGAAATGGAGGACCTACAGTTTAACGTGGAATCTGAACCACGGTGGAGGCCTGGCATTACCCTCATTCACAAGTTGTGATTAATACACGTCTTGTCAGAGGTGAAGGAAGTGTTCGGTAATAAGTTACATCTGTGCCGGGACTGAGAATTGAACCCCGGACCCCAGCACAAAAGTCCGACACCTTACCCCTAGACCACCAGGTCACGTGAACTATAATCGTTCCGAAGCATCGTCACTTACCAATGAAACACTCACTGTCTACCTGCCCAGATGTCCTCCGGGTTTCTGATTGGTAATGTCAAGGTCTATAACGGCGTATTAAAATTCAATGACCTGTCACTGGGACTAGAGTTGTTGACCACAGATTTAAGCCAAGGAATTGAATATGGATTCTTCTACAATCCAATTGGTAAATAGCTAGGTGCTAAGACTACTACTGCCCTATCCTAAGTTGAGTTAGTGTGTGTTTCCCTTTAATTTATTTAACGTGTACTTTCTGAACCGACCAATTAAATCAGGACACGACTTACAAACGAACCTAAACCTATAACAGGCACAACACCTATCCCCAGGCCGTTAATTCCTCACGGTTGGAATATAGGCCCACATTTGATCAATGATAAATTGTTTGGCCATTCCAAGAATCGATCACGGGACATTTAGCTCAGCAGAAAAGCACGCTACTGACTGAGATAAGGTTTTGGATATGATTGAGTCCATTTTGTGCTTTTATAATGATGACGATGTTAATAATATTAATAGCCTTTATTTATCTGGTGAAGTTAATTATATTATTCATGTATTTTTAAAAGGCTAAATAAGATTTAATTTTTTAACGCGTTTTCATACAATCATTCAAAACTAAAAATATTTCAGGAACTCATTTTAGTTTATTTGACCAAATATGTATTTTCAGAAAATTCACGTAAGATACCTCACTAATAACAGCATTTAGATTAAACCGCTAAGCGGTCTGTGTGTTGGTGTGGCCTTAAAACCTCCAAAATGTAATAATATAACGGCTACCCGCACCAGTGTATGCATGGACAAATATGTCAGACTCATATTGTTTGGTTGTATTGTAGCTGGTAGCCTGGGATTTAAAACCCGGTCGGCTTTATTGACATGTTTTTCCCTCGATGGTTTCTAACGCTCTCTTCACATAAATGCGACTATATTTCATACAACGTATATATTTTTCATTGCTTCTCTAATGATGTAAAATGGGGATAGCCAGAGTGGGTAGTAAGACGTAGCTTACAAAATATAAATAGTATGGCTGTAGATAATGGAGGAGGCTACATAATGATGAGTTATAACCTCTACTCATCACAATATAAATATTATGGCTGTAGATAATGGAGGAGGCTACATAATGATGAGTTATAACCTCTACTCATCACAATATAAATAGTATGGCTGTATATAATGGAGGAGGTTACATAAAGATGAGTTATAACCTGTATTCATCACAATATACTGTTAGGATAATCAAATCTCGCAGATTACGGTGGACAGGACATGCAGTGAGAATGATAGATTCTAGAACTTTGTTCAAAGTACTGACTGGCTAACCCAATGGGAAGATACTATTGTGAAGACCTAGATGCAAGTGGGAGGTTACCATTAGAATGAACTCAAACTAGCTCAAGATAGGGATAAGTGGCGTACTTTTGTAAGTGCGGCAACGAACTTTTGAGCTCTTAATTTCAAAAATAGGTAACGGATTTGGTTATTTTACTCAAGAAGGCCTTTTGAAAACTTGGCGCTAATAGTGAGCGTTAGGTTAAGATAAACCCAATTTTTCTTAAGAATGGACATATTATCTGACAGCTAGAAAAAGCTACTAGATTTAATTTCACGTATCTATACTTCAAGTCATGTGATCTGCAGCTAGCACTTTTGATATATATTAGCATTACTTAAATAATAATAATATTTAGCACCGCGTCTTACTAACCGTTTGGGTTATACACTTAAGTAATAATTACTCTAATGGGTTAGGAATTGGGAAGGTTGAATACAGAGGAAGTGAACCTGCATTTTAGTGGAAGGAGAGTGGTGAATCATCTATGTAAAACCACCCCCAGCTCACCCGAGCGAGATTCTAACCTTGGTTTACCCGTCCTCGGCAGTCTAACTCAACACGAAACCAGAGCGTTAGCTAACTACGCCATATCAATACTTAAAATAGAGCTAATAAAATAGTAAAATGTTATCACTGTTGACTGTAAAAGATATATTTGTATTTTCTATAAAGTGCTCCAAAGTCCATTCTTAATAAAATTAAACTATAGTTTATCCATGGTGCGTTTATTATCATATATCTAAATCATTTGTTTACCCGAAATGTCAGGTAGTTTTAAAACTATGAAGAAAAGCTAGAAGTTTCCATGAAAAGGCCCTGAAATTTCACAATGTTTAATAACCTAAAAAAAAAACAATATTTCTATCATAAATGTAACTTGATTTACGTTCCAAAATAAAAATAACCTAAAATGAGGTTCCTTGACAACCGTAAGATTTAGCTACGTTTTATTTTTTCTTGCAGACATGTCATAAAAATCCACAATTTTTTAAAGATAAAGAGTAAAAATATTTTGTCTATGATTAAACTGAGAGTATTGCTGTTTCTTCGCGAAAAATGATATGCTCTGTTCAGCCTAAAACCCCCCTATAGAAATCAAGTAATTCTTAAACCGTCTTTTAGCTGACCACTATAATGGTTTTATTAATATTATTGCTATTACTACTTCATTTTTTTTGTCTTGCATGTTTTTTCGTGAATACAGATTACACTTGTTCTGCTAACACACGTCTTCTTTCTCTTTCTTCAAAGTCGTGTGTTGACGTTCAGTTTTGCCAAATTGCTTCGTTTTTATCTTTCATCTCCATCATAAGGCAACATGTCTGACCCCCTCCTCTCCCTTATCCCCCCTCACCCGTACTACTGGCATAAAACTCCGCGGGAGAATGTAGGCAAGTGCGGGCGGGCGCACATTAGCAACATCATTTGCATTTTAATAGACTTGTAAATGGACTTGTTGATGGCGGGGGGTGAGGGCTGAGAAAGGCTGGTGTTTTGTGGAGCTTTTATCTCGATCGTGTTGGTATTATGAAGATGAATGAACGACCACGGTTTGGTTTTTACTTTACGCCTAAGGGGGTGCTTACGACATAGAAATTCGCCAGTAGTTTAATGGATCGGTAGTAATTTCTGACTCTGGGAGTCTCTTTGGCCCACACAAACTTAACAGGTATGGAGGTGGCTTTGTAGGCAGTCTACGCATAATAACGGAAAATTAAAGAGTTTTAACCAGCTTCGTAGGTCGCATGATCTAAGGCATCACTCTCACAAAAGGTGTGACTGCAGATGACGGTGAGATCGGGTTTACCGAGGACGGCTTTTTCTAATCGGTTTTCTATTTTCCCTTCACGAAAATGTGAGTACACTTATTTTAAATTCAAACTTTTTCATACCTATCACATGATAGTTCATATGTGTATAGCCAAAAAGGCTATTAACACGAGGTGCAATACAAATAAAAAGTATTTACACTTAAATAAATGCATAGAGTTGACTTATAGAAAGAATGCACAAATATTCAATATTTTTATCAATTTTTTAAATGCCTTTTCAGCTTCAGCTGCCAATATTTGATATTTCTTGAAAAATTGTCATTTAAAATAAAATAATAAAATAAAACTATGCATAAGGGTTTGCATGATATCAACAAATTAGATAATGATCTCACGCGTCCATCACAGGCTCTGCCTTAAGCTATGAGTGATAAATGGCCTTAATCACGGAACAAAACCGGAATGAATCAGTAGTAGAGTATCGAGGCGCTGAACCAAAGGCTCCGAGCTTGATTTTCGTAATCAGTTATAATTTTTCAATCAAATTTAAATGAACTATTATAAAATTCTATAAATGCTAACAAGTGTGTTCAATGTAAGAAAATGAATTTAAAAAATCTATTTGTCCTAAGACAAAATTTTATGTCCGCAAATATTATATTTTAAACTGGGATGATCTATTTTAAATACATTAAATGAATAGTAATATAACATACTAAATCGAGTAACGGGTTTTTAATATCGCTTTTAAATTAAATGTTAAATCGAATTAAATAAGAAAAGGAAGCTAAAACTCATCCAAAAAATATGTGCAAAAGTGTTACAAGCCTTTATAAATGGTGATACTTTAGCAGGTGGCCATGGTGGTTGACTACAGCAGGTCTAGACGTCCCTAGTTATAATCTAAAAACAGTTGTCTAGGTCACTAGCATAATTTTTTATATATATATATATATATATACATAGATAGTAAAAGTTTTGTCGGTAGGATTGGGTGTCTAATAGTAGGATTATTTGCTCTGATTTACTCGAGACTAAGTTGGTCTGTAAGACGTTTGTTTTTAACAAATGCTATTTAAATACACACAAGTTATGTTTTGTGATAAAATTCTCAGTACAGAAACTATTATTTTTAACCCTTTTTCTCTTGAAGTATTTTGCTTTAAAAGAATATATTATTTGGATACATCTCAAAATTAGTCCATTTTCACTTTTTTTTTAATCGTTGCATTAAGCTTAGATACTAATTAAATAAATATCCCACATATTCAATACCGAAGAACATATAATTTAATTTTTTTTAAATTAGTAACAATTATATGGCTGAATTTTAAGGTAGTAGGTAGAACTAAGCTTAAATATGAACGCATTTGCGTGAAAGAATAGTGTGGAGCCACTTAGTAAAAGGTTACCCGGATTCGATTTGAGCCCTAACCTCTACGTCACTGGAAAACCAAACCAAGGTCGTAGCCAGCCAATAATTTCATAGGGGGTTTGGTGGGCACATCCCCCAAATGCCGGAGGGTAGGGAAAATTTTAAATTTTAAACACCTTAAGAAGCTACCTAAAAAGTTTATTTTATTTTAACATAGCCCCCCCCCTAAATGCCGAAGGCAAGGAAAAATAATAAATATTAAACACCCCTTGAAGTTATTTGAAGGGTTTTTATGCTAACACAACCCCCTAATTTGTACTTGTACCCTAATTTTGATATTGTTTGAACCATAAATAAAGCCATATATATTTTGTTCATAAAATTTTGGAGGGTTTGAACCCCTAAAACCCCGCCTGACTACGGTCTTGAACAAAACTATATGAGCTTTACATTTAGCCCGCATACCCATCGATACGGATCTAATTTCATCTTAAAAATAAAACCGTCGATACTCGTCTTTTCACGTAAGTACCTGTAGCTTTTACCACGTACGTCCTTGTTGCTCGCCAGCGCCAGTAAGAGATGAAAAATTGTTAAAAGGAAAGGGTAAGGGGGTCAGTGCTAGTAATAATTACCACGGGCTCATATTGAGCTTGAACACACAAGTTATTAACAAATACGTCCGAGCGTTATGTCCAACTCAAGGATAGCAAGTGGCACCTGCCCCTCCTGGCTTATTTACAGACACGTGTTGGCTTGTAGTGTTACATAAACTATAAGACATGAGTGTCTTGTCCAAACCTGAACCCTTAAGATCTCGCCCCCTGGCCAAGCACTTGATGAGATATTAATTGTTTGGATCGTTTACGGTGACATATTTAAATATTCCTTCGATGTAGTATTATTTTATTCATAGAAGGCTCTGTTGGGGGGGAATTTTAATAAAGGAGCACATGCACCCCTCCGATTTATTTCTACGTAGGACCTACTTTTCGTCTTAATACCCGTCCGCGCTACTCGCATAACCACACACTAGTGGGAAAAGGACAAATAAGGTATAACTATAGGAAGTGTATTACAGGAAGTAATATGAACATTTGTCGGTAAATTTTCATTCGGAAAGTTTTCTGGTACATTTTCCGAAGCTGTAGTTACGGCCTACTAAATAGGCGAAGGGCTGATATGTCACCTATATTCTATCACATATACACATAAAGCCATAAAATATCTATTTGGGAAGGGGGTAAGTGAGACGATTTCGGTAAAATTTCCAGATCAGAGGGAAAAGGAATGTATTCGTTAACGTAACTGTTCTACAGTAGACCCAACGTTAGTGAAACATTCGACCACCAAGCATTGTAGTCGAGAAGAGAATCACTTTTATCACTTTATTGTCACTCATTTTGTATTGTTTCTGCTGTTGATATCCCGAGGAGAAATTAAACTTCGACTGTTTCGGTTGCAATGGTTCCATTTAAATAGCTGGAGTTTTTTTCTTCAGAAATAAATAACTGAATATTTTCTGGAGAAAATTGAAAGATTTTAGGATAAAAAAAGTGTTCTCTGGAAAAAATATTGGAAACAATTTTTCTGTTGATTTTTCAAAACGGAGAAATTAACCATCTCCCATATATCTAAAATGTATTCGCATTTGCATGGTGGGAAAGTGCATTTAGGTAAAATCCACCTCAGTACATTCAGCTGGAATTCTAACCTTGACCTTTTTAGCTGCGAGCTCATTAATGCTTGTCTGACTCCGTTAAAAATACTTAAGTATATTTTCAAATTTCTTAAAATTCAACATTAAAAACATAATTGAGTAACTTTTTATTTTGTCACAAGTTGCTTCTCAATATAGTTGTAACCCGTTTTGGTGGCCGTGTAGTCTAAGGCGTCATTCTAGAATTAAACTAGACTGCCGATGAGGGGGAGATCAGGGTGTGAATTCCGATCGGGTGTACTGAGGGTGGTTTTTCCACTCTTCCTCCACGAAAATGCGGGAACACTTCCTCTAAATTCAACCTTAATCATGTATAGTCCACTTGCCCAATTAGTATGTAGGCTTACAACCCGAATGAGTAGTAAGACGCGGTGCTAATAAATAAATACAGTTGAACGTTTGAATGTAAAACGGAATAGGAAGGGGATAAAAGTAACTACCTCAGCAGTTAACATCAAAGAAGAAGATCTTAATGTAATTAGCCTGAAGGGAACTCCAACATCATATATCAATGTCAGGTATCGTCGGTTCAAGGCAACATAAAAACTTTTCTGAAAATTTTCATCCACTTCTCAAATATATTTTGTTTTTCTGATAAGTAATGCCAAAAAACATATTTGGTAAAAGTGAGAAAATATTTTAAAGGTAGGGGAATATATATGTGTGTGTTTTTGTAAATTTCATTTTAAACTATAAACCACAGTCGCAAATAAAGTGTTTACCGAGCTTATAATGTAGTCTAAAGTCGGATATCTATCTATTAAGAGATATTTTGTTTTAATATGACGTATATGCTGCTTATAGTAAATTAGAATTAAACAAATAAAATGTTAAACCTGTAATGATTATATTAAATATTATACTCAAAGATAAAGTAAAATATAAAATAATTTTTTTTAATGATGTAGTGTAAAGCTAGCTTTAAAAGATTAACTATATATTAAAAACTAGCAGTGATATCTATCATCGCTAGGAATGTTTTAAAAATCATTCCTTCTTGAACTAAATAACTTGTCAAATGTTTTATAGCATATAATTCCTTCTTGCACAAAACATTGTTAAAACTGTTTAAAACTTATAATTTCTTCTGAAAATAACACCGTTAGAGCCGTTTAATATCTTATAATTCCTTCTTACACAAAACACCGTTAAAACTATTTAACCAGCTTCGGTGACCACATGGTCTGAGGCGTCACTCTTGCAAGTGACTAGACTGCCGATGACAGGTTTAAACAGTTTAATATCTTATAATTCCTACTTAAACAAAACACCGCCAAAACCGTTTAATAACTTGTAATTACTTTTTAAACAAAACGCCGTTAAAACAGTTTATCAGCTTATAATATTACTTCTTGCATTATATAACGTTAAAACCATTTAATAATTCCTTATTGCACATAACTTTGTTAAAATCGTTTAATAACGTATAGTTCCTTCTTGCACAGAACATAATTAAAACCGTTTACTAATTCATAATTTTTTTTTGTATATAACACCGTTGTAAATGTTTTATAACTTACACTTCCTTACCGACACCTTGGTTAAGTCAGTATTGTGTCTCTCTACTGAGCAGGGGTACAGGGTTCGATTCCTGGCATAATTGAAAAAAAATCATTGGTACGTGAGTTTACCCTTTCACAGTGAAGAATTAACGGTCGGGGGCTGGGGGCTGTCTTTTCTCGATTCAAGTTAGTTTATAGGTTATGTGATGATATAGGTGGTTTAGAAAGTGCACGTTAAACATTTAAATGAACAAAAGGATAATAATTCCTTACTGTATAAAATTAAGTTGAAATGTTTTATGACAAATAATTTCATCTTGCACAAAACAATTTACAATTATACCAGAATATTAATTCTTTAAAATGTTCCGGCTATGGAGAGTCACAAAAATGCCATAAATAATTGATATGGTACCGCTGCGCGCGCAATCAAGATTATGTCCGCAAGTTTGCTCACGTGGAATAATTAAGGGACGTGAGTTCTGGCGGAGTGTATCTTCGTCAGTTCTCAATGCATGAACCGGGTAACGTCGATTTTATTTTTAATTTGGGTTATTTGGCGTGCACTTTCTAACCGACACTTAAAAACAAACTTAATTCTAAACTGACACAACACCAAATCCTTTGGCTGTCAATTCATTCTTGGAAAAAAGGGAAGCCTTAATTTAACCTATGGCAATTATTTTTTTATTATTCCAGAAATAGAACCCGGGAGTCCTAGTTTAGTGGGAAGACGTACTATTGACTTGAGCTAGCGTGAAGGCTATAAAGTAAAGTTGACTTATTAAAACCAAGCCATTATGTAACTATACCTATTTTAGATTTCATTTAGAGCGCTAAACGTGTAATTTAAAGATACACCTTACAAACTAACTCAACGTAAAAAAAAAGCACTTATTTAGCATTTTAGCTTCCAAAATTGTAATACTCAGGTAAGGGAAAACTAACCCAGACAAAATTAGTATATTATTTTCTTTGCCACTTCGGATCGAACCAAAATATATATTATGTGTCTTGTTATAACTGGTCTAAATAAATTTATTTGCGGTTAAAGATGATAACATTTTACTATATTATTAGCGTTATTTTAATATATCAAAAGTGACAGCTTCAGATAACATTACTTGACGTATGAATACGTTAAAGTAGATTTAGTAACTTTTATAACTCTGTAGATAAGGTCCTTTTTATACAAATTTGAATATAAAAGGTCCTTCTTATTACTATTGGACTGTAGTAAGAAGCGTTGGGAAAAAATTGACCGAATCTCTCAACCAGTTTCGTTGGTCAAATGGTTCAAGCCAGGCGTGGATTCGGGTGGAGGGGGTCAAAGGGTCAGTTGACCCCTTTGTGAAAGTTAAAAAACTAATACAAAAAAACAAAATGAAAGTTCAAATTTTAGAAAGAAAATACAACACAGATAAATTATACAAATGTTTATCTTTTTACGCGCAGACACCTCTTAATCCGGGTCCACAGGTTCGTTATTCGTCCACGTTTGTTCAATTTACGATATAACTCACGTGGTAAAAAAAATCGTGTTCATGTACGAATATTTGTCGTGCATACTGAGTAACGAACATTTTCACGCATATATACGGTAGATTTTAGTATCCAAACAAAACTTCCGAAGAGGCCCCCCGAAAGGCTTTCAAGCTACACTATACCCGGGCTCAGAGGCCTTTTATAGTGCAACCACTGACACCCATCGGACTGGATCCTTTTCGCCGGACGTGAGCCGAAGTCCACTAGTGCCATTCCGGGTACTCGGGCATCCGAAAAAACCAGTACCAGCTCTTCCATGCCAGCCTGCCTTGGTAATAGACGGTAGACTATCACACATCAAAGAAGACTAATAATCACCTGAGAGCAGTCCATCCACGAACTATGTGTGGACAGAAGGGCCGCGGAACTGTGGGGGACTCTGCCCCCCTGGAATACCCCCAGATATGTTTCAAATCCTCTGATACTATCGAATATGAAGCTGAAAGATGGCCTTAAATCAAACTCCAAATGACTTCTAGATGCATTCTATTGTCAAATATTTGCCAGAGAAGACCACTTTAAATAACTAATAGATTAGAGGCATCTCACTGGCAGAAAAAAACAGAGCAGAAAAGCTCTATATAGCTTCCAAGATCATACAAATTTCAAAAATGTCTAGTGGCGAACACCCCAAATAGCCTCTAGATGCATGTCATTTTGAAAAATATTCAGGCAAGGACCATTCCAAATAGCCTAGTATCTGAAATAAATGAATTTTCAAAATGTTGTTGGTGGAAGACCACTTAAAAATTATCTTATAGAGGTATCTAAATATCGTAAAAAATAAAGGTGAGGGACACTTTAATTGGTTTATAAAATTATTTAATAAAAGAAATTCAGATAAAGACTACGCATAGCTTCTAGAGTGAATAATTATTCAAAATATTTTTGAAGGAGGTTTACTCCAAATAGTGTATAAAAACTATCTGATTTAAAAAAATTGGAAAGTATGACCATGGCTTAAAACACACAAAAGATTAAATATGAATGAGATACTATTAAATTGTTTTAGACATAAATCTAACATTGTAAGTAGCTATGTTATTTATAATTATAGCCCCCTATGAAAATGATCTGGGTCCACCCCTGGTCCATGCTAAGCCGTAACTTTCGCAATATATTAGACTGCCCATGACGGGGAGATAGGGGTTCGAATCCCTTCCAGGTGTACTGATAGCATTTTTCTTAAAATGTTTTCCACTCTCCATCCACACAAATTCTAATACATTTCCTCTTATGTTTCAACTTACTCATTCCTAACTTAATAACGTAATTAGTTCATATTCGTATATTCCAACGTGGTGCTAACAAAAAAACAAAAAGTATCTAGTGCGTTAGTCAAAAAGCTAATTTAGGTGGTGTTTGGCTCTATCTTGCATGGAATCCAGCTCCTCTATGGACTCTACGAGAGGTGTGGAAGTCTGCTCAAACGTCCCAGTAAATTTCCTTGTTCCAATAAATGCGAGGGCATGGGCCGGGAAGTAAGGCGTGCATATGTTTTAATCAGGTGGTACATGTGTACATTGTTCCGATATTCTGAAAACTAATGAACCCCAACGTTACGTAACAGTGTTCTCTATTTGGGATGCAACAACCGGTAGCTGTCGTAGTTTGTTTTACTGGCCGAAAAAAACCCGGCGAGGACCACCAAACCAGCATGTGATTAGTAGATAAGGTAGTCTATTCGTCCCCTGAACGAGACCTTTGTCTTGGACTGATTTTGTCTCAAATATGTTAAATATATTAATTTAATTTGAGAATGGTATTGATTAAATAAAATGTTTTATTTATTTTTACTTGAGGAATTCAAAGTGTTTTTTCTGAATCGAATGCTTATTTCAACACACCAGAAGTTCTATGCGCGAGAGCGCCTATCAATTTTGCCGGGAAAGCTATTTTTATGCGCCTTCCAGGGTTATTTTGCATGTCACAATCGACATTAGACCGACTATTTAACTTCTTCTCCGAAAGAAGTTGTGCTACAGATTTTTACCGCCTAAGAAAGATCCGCCATCCTCAGCTGGATTTGAACCCACGTACATCGGATCCTGAGGTGAGCACTTTATCCCAAGAATACCGACGTCGACAATTACAACTGATTTAATCAATTCATTATTAAGGTGACCTGGTGGTCTAGGGTTAAGGTGTCGGACTTCTGTGCTAAGGGTCTGGGATTCAATCCTCGGTCCCGGCACAGATTTATCTGATTGCCAAACCCTTCCTTTACCTCTGACAAGACGTGTATTAATCACAACTTGTGAATGTGTGGAATGCCAGGCCTCCACCGTGGTTCGTATTCCACGTTAAACTGTAGGTCCTCCATTTCATCTCACAATCACCCTACCATTACACATTAGCGTAAGTGCGTATAACCCGAACGGGTAGTAAGACGTGGTGCTAATAATAATAATAAAATAATANAAGTGCGTATAACCCGAACGGGTAGTAAGACGTGGTGCTAATAATAATAATAATAATAATAATAATAATAATAATAATATTTCATTTCACAATCACCCTACCATTACAAATTAGCTAAGTGCGTATAACCCGAACGGGTAGTAAGACGAGGTGCTAATAATAATAATAATAATAATAATAATAATAAATTACTAAAATGCTTAAATGTAAAATTAGTCAAAAATGCACATCATAGCCGATGGCGAGTATTTCACACAAACTCTCACATTTTCATGACTTTTGGTTCTAAATGTACTTACTATTCTCATGCAACTTAAAATATCACTTTCATTGTATCACTACATTTTATAGAACTAATTTACTGACACTGTCCAAAAACACGAATATAAAGAAACATTATTATAGGGTGTGTTATGTAGGTCTACCATTTAAGGTGGGGTGAAAGGGGACGAGATAAAAAGGGGAGTTTTTGCAGTTCTTATATCAAAAGTGTTTTGGTCAAAAGAATAAAGTATTACTTTATTACAAACATAGAATTTAATTTTCTTCACATAGTATTATCAACAGTTGTTGAATATCTGTCATGAGTATAGCGGCATTAGATAAGAAACTTTTTAAATAAAAAGAAAACGTCATTAAATTCCAGGACACCCTCTACAGATATTCAACAGCCACCATGTGAAGAAAATTAAACTCAGTGTTCATACTGGAGAAATATTAGATTTTTTTAACAAAAAAAGTTTAAGGTTTAAAAACCGCAAAATCCCTTGAGTTTTTTCGCATCTCTTGAATGGCAACTTCCTTTTAAAGCTCCCATTAGTTATTTTAGTGTGACTATCCACGAAAATGACAGAAAATAGGTCATACTATTAATAGACGAAAGAAAGAAACAAATAATCTTTGGTAAAAAAAAACCCTATTTAATCCTCCCAGTCAATGGAATTTTGAGTGTCCTTCGATTTTAATCTAATACGATAGTGCTTCTTGGGCTTAGGTGTGGATTAGGGTGCTTGATTCTGACTTGGTAAACCGGGTTAGATTGTTTAATGGGTACCCTCACTGGTGGTCACATGGCTTAAGGCGCCAATCTCACAATATACTGGTTAACCGGTCATGGGGAGGCCAAAGCTCGGACATCGACCGGGTGTACTGGGAGTAGTCCTTCCAAATATTATTTTCAATTCTATCTTCAAGCTAGTTCGGGTGTATTTCCTTAAAGTTACCCTTTCAATTCCTATCTCTTAAAATAAGTCGTTAGTAACTATGGTTTTGAATATACACATAAAAAAATCAATCAAATGACAACGGTTTATTTTTTATTTTTCAATATGTCTGCTCAATATTTTCCTTACATATACAGAGTTATTTAATTATAACTTAATCGTTTTCCTCCTGTTTTCTTGGAGGGTTTCATTACTAAACCCTATAATATCCAACACTGGTGAATTAAAGATTCCAAATACAAAATAAAATGATTAAAAAAAGGTTATGTTTAACTGTTAACATAATAGGTCTACGCGTGTATGAATATTATTAGTAAAACGTTTGGCGGAAAAAAGATCATACCTTTTTACCGCGTCTTAGTACCCGTTTGGAATTATACGCATACATTAATTACGCTGATGGAGAAAGATTGAAAGTAGATTTTTAAAGTAAATGTACTCACATATGCATTGAGGAAGAGGGAAAAATCTTAAAATTAAAACCAGCCTCGGAATTTGAACCCTAGTCTCCACATCACCGTCAATCTAGTACAAGACCAGAGTGACGCCTTAGAGCATACGACAATCGATACAGGTTAAAAAAAAGTGAAATATTAAATAAGCTATATGTAACATTTCTGTTGGATGTGAACATATTTATAATCTATGAATGTTTCCTAAACTCTTCCCACCTTCCTCGATCCATCCGTCATTCCTGTTTAATTGGGCGACTAATAAGAGGGCGACCTACCGCGGGTGAACCAAACTAACTTTCCCTCAACGCTTCATGAAATATATCTCTCTGCTCCAAGGGGGTAGAGGGGGGACTCTGATCTCTAAAAAGAAGAAGCGTCAGAGGAGACCCGTGTTAACAACGATTCATGATGTTTCCCCTCGACTCTCAATCAAATGTCTTAATAAATATCCCTAGCGTGTTCATACCTCCTACCTCAGGGGCTCAAGGAGGGAAAGGGGAGAGGGGGACTTGGGGTCTCGAAAGCCCGAGGGAAGGCCTCTCAAAAAATATTGAGTTGGTGACGTGTTGTGAAAGATTTCTGGCTCGATAACTTTTTTATTTTTTTATTTTCACCGCGTTTTACTACCGGTTCAGGTTATACACATATATGACAATTACTCTGACGGGGTAGGAACGAGGAAAGAAGAAATTTAAAAGTAACCCATCCGCACTTGCTTGGAAAGAGAGTGAGAAATTATTTCAGGAGAAAAAAAAACACCCTTAGTAGATCCAGCCGGGATCCGAACACCGATCTTCCCGTCATCAGCAGGCCAGTCTACTAACACAAAAGTGACATTTTAGACCGTTTGACCACTGAAGTGGGTGGCTCAAAAACTACCAATTTTACAACACATCATTTAGTACACCTTTTTAAACCACCCCCCTCCTTGTTTTTTTTTACCCATCCCCGATCACTTTTACCCCTATTCATTTACGAATCACTAATTTACCAGGATCGGTGGGTAACGCTCATCCATTATGGACGGGTAGTAAGATACGCTGAAAAAAAATGCACTTACTTGAAGTGTATTAAAAATATTCAGGGGTTTAAAATATGATTATAAAAACTATATTTATACCCGGTAAATTAATGTGGACGTGAAACAGTTGAAAAATGTTCCGACGTTTCGCCATATATCGTTCCGTGTCTGTTTTATATTCTCTTACTTGTTAGTTTTACTTGTGTGTGTGTGTGTGTGTGTCAAGAAGTAGCTTGCAGACTATAATTAAAATTAAGTTTTACGGCATAGCATTTTTCTTGTGCTTTTTTCTAAGTTGGTTCTACTTTCTGGGTGGGTCTCTTGAATTCATGTAAAACAGTTATCTTAACGTCAAACGGTTCATTTGTTTGTGCGTGAAAAGGGGCTACAATTTTTTAAAGAGCGTACGTAATCCTCAACTTCTTGGATAGTTATCTTATAATTTACTGCTCTAAATGCTTCATCAAGAAAAGGCCGCGTTAACAGTTTAACAGATTTTGTGTACCTTTTATTTTTAGATTTATCTGTTCCAGCCCTACTAATTGCTAAGCTTGTGTAGATATATAGCATTTTATTTCCAACTGAATAACTTTGGCTTAGTGCATGGATGCTATAGTCCACCTCCCATTGGAAGAGGCTTTTCCGACAGCTATAAAACTAGGCTCTTTTGCATTTATACGCGATTAATTTATTCTGTAGCTCTGAATTTTGATATATGGCGTCAATATCTATAGTTTGAAGCTAAATGTATTGAACTCTTGTCAATGTTGACTACTCCTTTTTTTTTTTTTACAAAGTAGAACCTTAGACTCGAACGTGTTCGGATTAGCGAAAATTCGGATTAAGCAGATAAATATGGAAGGCTCTACGCGAGAAGACAGAGTACTTTCACAAATTTAAAATTACATATTGCAAATGCTTATACATTTCCTATATATAAAACCTCCCTCATCACAAATAAATTAGCGTAATTATTACATAAGCGTTCAAACCGATCGGGTAGTAAAATGTAATGCTAAAAATAAAAATATAATTTTAATGAATTATAAAATTTCTCTTTCATTTGACTGATGGGTATCACGTAGTACTATTTTACATTTACAGTATAAATATTTACAATGCTTTAATTATTTTTAGTACATGAAAACACATTTTGTTGTCTATAGCATGTAAATATTAAGTTATTTACAATCGCTGTTCCTTACAATCCTCTTTAAATTTTGTTACACGAGAAAATACATATCATTTGACTAATATTTTTTTCTCCCCGTTTTGATAAAATTATTTTCTGGTTATCTAGAATTTCGGACTACCGGGGTTCAGTTTAACGGGTTTTCGCTGTACTCTCAAACATTGCCTGTAAAGCTGGAGGACAATATGATTGTTTACTTCGGTTATTTAACTTCAAATTGTCATTTTCAATATTTATTGAAATGTAATTTTATTTTTATCAAAATAGTGAAAATTATTTAAGCATATTGGTTTGTGATAATACTACTTATAAGTAAAAGTCAATGAAGTATAAACAAATTAGTTCTATTTAAAGAAATTATTTATAATTGAGCCTACTATGAAAATAATATCTTCTAATTTTAAAGATCGGGATGTTTTATTTTATTGTAGTATAATGAATTGTGTTATATTGAAACATGCCTTGTCAGATTTTAAAATTCAGTTATTATTTAAAAGACTTCGTTTTTCGTGAGACAGTTCAAAAAGTTACCAAACATATGTTCATGCACCTATAAGTAAAAATCATCTGTACTTCAGCTGTCACTTTCGAAAGTTGGTGTCAAATTTGACAGATCTAAGATTAATATAATAAAAGGCTTTCAATATAATCCATCCTGAATCTATGTGTTTTTCTTTAAAAAAAAATGTTTTCCCAAGAAGAGACGACTGTAGGTCTGGTTGAATGGGGTATTTTAATACTTCAAATAAAAAAATTAACTTTGAATCAATTCATATAGTGTTTCATGTTTTTGTTTTATTATAGTTGAGATCAAACTTTTATTCTCTGAGCACAAGGTTATATTACTACATGAACTTATTTAACCTATAGCCTATAGTATGATTATGTTAGAAAGGACCTTTAAAACAATACAAATTAAAAAAAAATTTAAACCATTTAACTTTATTATTAGAATTAGTTTTCAGCTATATAATAAAAGAGACGGCTGCAGATCCTATTACTTTACATATGACTATATGAAAATAGTTTTAGAACTTTTGTAACTGTCACATACCGCCATTTACATCAGGATTCTATTATAGGTCAGCACACCTGAAAGCCTACTAAATCAAAATACAAGTGGTTTGAAAATGTTGATGTCAGTGTGGTCGACCTCTCTGGTCTTAGGGTAAAGTGTTTGCCTCACGACTCGATATTTGTGTGATCAAACCCAACCGAGGTCGATGGATATTTATTGAGTGATATAAAGTTATAGAACAACTTTCTTCGGAAGGAAAATAAAGCCGTTGGTTTCATGTTGATTGTAGTACCGTATGTAAAAAAAAATATCCTGGAGAGTATGTCGAAATATCTTGCCAGGCAAAATTGATAAGACTCTTTCATTCTCGCCCATATACATTCAGGTGTGCTGATATAATCAGTAAGTTCAAAAAATGCGCGTTAATTATTTTACCTCAAATGAATTAAAACAAAAGTGATGACATTATGAACTCATTCAACACTTAGTTATTTTGTAGTTAAACTAGGAAACCCCAGACCAGTAAATCAACTCTCAAAAGAACTCAAATAACCAGGACAGCCACTATCTTGATGTCATTGCCTAGTTAGAGATTAAAATACATTTTTCGAAGTGGGTTTCATCTGCACCTGAGCAGTCTAAGCACTATCAGACTTATACACCAATTTACGATACATAAAGAGAGGAAAGAAAATGAGCAGTTCACCCTGCGAGGGGTTTTGTTTATCTACTGATAACACTTCCCCTCTTCCTCTGACGAGTTAACACATTTGCCATATTATTTACTCCTTGAAAACCTTGACTTTCTCTTTAATTTGACCCTTTTCTTGTTTCCTATTCTAGATAGACATATGCTCGCACGGACGTTTTTAATCTTCATCCTGGCAGAAAGACGTCTACAAAATAAATAATTCAGGACCAAAATAATAATTTAGTGACATGGTAGGACTATTATTTAGAATTTTTTTAAGAATGTATGTTTTTTGTCTAAACGTTATATCTTTAAAACTAAATGAATAAAATGTAAATTCATAAACATGGGAAATCCTATATAGATATGCCGTGATGTCACAGGTAGGTAACTTTCTTAATAATTTTTGGGAAATGTAACCTAGGAAAAAAACTTGCTAATGTAAGTTCCAAGCTATGAACGACTATTTTCCATTCATACGCCCGAAACGACAGGGGCTACGCGAGTAGCTAGCTTGACTAATTCAAGTGACTGGTGTTCAATACCATTCAAATACAATTACTTTTATTTCTCTACGTACATCCTTTCTGCAAGTAAATACAACTGTTCCTATTTACAACTAACCACCCTGTTCGTGTACTACTTAATACATTATATTCTATGCGCGTTTTAAAATACTTTACAAACCATTATAAGATGACTTTAAGTGAACACTAGGACAATACCAACAAACAAACATATACCCAAATCCTTATTTTACCCATCGTGATAAACTTTCGTTACTCATC
>CABFOW010001003.1:0-37705 GCA_902141385.1 Timema californicum
TTAATAATCCTGACATATTTGATCAAATTTATACTATGGAGAAACACCTTAAAGCAACTAACAATTTAATACAAACTAATATAACTGATTTTTTTAAGCCATAATTTTTTTTAAATAAAAATTGTGCAACATGAAATATACATTTCTTTTACATTTGTAAGTACATAAGTATAAACATTTCCACCTCTGTATATGATAAATATACATTTCGACCTCTCATAGTGGGACCCTCTATAAGTAAGACAATTGTCATGTTAACCTGCTTATTTGGGAAACTGGATAAATGAAAAACCTCTATAAGTGATAAAAAAAAATGTTAGGTCCCTTGAGATCCCAGTTAAACAGGTTTCAATGTATTTAGTATAGCACCACACTTGAGGCGTATAAGTCTGACTGGAATGTCCCTTTATGTTTTTGTTTTCGTAATTAATTTTATGTGTGGTTTAGCATTTTATTGAAGTATTCCTTACGTGACTTTAATAAGTATTTTAAAAAGAAAATGATAATTCAGACTGCTGATGACAAGGAGATCGAGGTTATACTCCATTCAAGGTAGGAATTACTCTCTGAAAGCTCTTTTATCTTACCAATATCCTACTATATAATAGATTTATGGTAGGGAAAAAGGCCTTTCAGAAAAAATTCCTACGGTGAACGGACTTTAGAATCTCAGCAGGTCTACTGAAGATAGTTTTTCCTAAATTTTTCCCGTTTTCTTTCATGCGAATGTGGGTAGATTACCTATAAAATGGTTCCTTCCTCATCCCTACCTCACTAGAGTAATTATCATATATGCGTATAGCCTAAACAGGTTGCGATGATAAAAAAAATAGGAAAAATAATCAAACTATGATGATTAGAAAACTATAATAACGAATAAAACAAAGGCCAAACATTATTATTGTTGGGAAAAATATTGTGACACTTTAGTGAACTTGATGATTTACCAGAGCTAATTCACCGGATGAAATGACATTGTCAATTTGGTCCAGTGACCAAAGAAAATGTTTTATTTATCTGTCCAGCTGGTGTTTTTTTTGTTATTTGTTTTTAAAAAATCTCCCAATCGACTTGTACGTAATAGAACTCTCAAATGAAGCTGTAACAAACCAACAACCCAATCAATATCTCCTATTTTTACGTTATGGGGTTCTCGAAATGAAATTTTAACAAACCAATAAACCAATCAAAATATGCCATATATACGTTTTGGGGTTTCCAAAATGAAGCTGTAACAAACCACAACACAAATCAATATATCCCATTTGTACATACTCTGGTTTTTTCCTAATTGTGTCATGTTTTCTTTTCATAGAAATGTGGGTACATTTCTTCTTAAATTCAATATTACTAACCCTACCCCATTAATGTAATTAAATTTGGCTAACAATACAAGTATTATGAATAATTCCACTTCCTATAATTCTTTAGAAGCATATATTGTAAGTGAAACAACTACGTTGACCATCTTCCTAATGATAAGTATTTTAGGGACACTTCATATATTAATGAAGGTAAACCATTTTAATGTCAAGTCATGATTCGTAAGTTTAAAATGTAGTCAATACATTCGACACTCCACACAGCTTCAGAGAACTAGATTATAATTGTACTTCAGAAGTCTTAGGTTTGAATTAAAATTATTTGGAATAATAATTATCAGCTTGCTATCCTCCATTCTCACCTCTGGGAGAGCTTGGGGTATAAAGGATAGACACATATCCAATATTACATAGTATCACACAATCACGGTAATTTACGGAGCGTATAAGTTAGATGAATAAGCATTTAGTATGCTAAATTTATATATGTATTATAGGAGTATACGAAAAGAATACAACATGGCTGTACGTTGATTATAGATATGACAACTTGTGAATGTGGGGAATGCCAAGCCTCCACCGTGGTTCGGATTCCACGTTAAACTGTAGGTCCTCCATTTCATCTCAACAATCACCCTACCATTACACACTAGCGTAAGTTCGTACAACCTGAACGGGTAGTAAGACGCGGTGCTAATAATAATAATGATTATACATAGATTTTTTAAAAGGACTATCTAAGATGGAGTTTTTTCATTTTCCTTCTGAACTCCACATCACCGACAAATTAAACTATGTCAGTTAAACGTTTAGACCACGTGCACACCGGTATAGCTTACATAATTGTAACTTTACTTGAATTGTATGGTTATGCAATAGATATCCATTATTCAGTAGATGTCACTAGATATTAAATCGAATAAGTCCTTTGATATGTCAACATAATAAAACCAAAAGATAAAAATAAACATATATATAATCTATCAACCAATATTTACAACAGAAAGTTATCCAAGGTAATTAAAACACAGCAATAGAATCCCGGCTGTTTTTTTACTAAATGGTTATCCACTCTTCTTCCATGCAAATGTTGGGACACTTCCTCTAAATTCGACCTTATACATCCCTACCTCTTAAGTGGAAATATGTGTATAGTCCATAAGTCCTAATACGCAGTTCTTGTAGGTTCCCTACGTAAACCCCGAAAGGTATCAATCTTTACATTGTTCCATCATGGTGTAGATTATACGATAGAACCATAGTATTGTAAGTCAAGGTAAGCCTGCAATCTTTCAGGGTACACGAAATGTACAAATAATACCTGTTCATAAGAAATAGATCGCGATGAGCCATTTCTGTGACACAGAGCAGTGTAATATGTAATCTAGATTCAGAGGTCATAATTATATATGCGTAAAACAATGAAAACGATGAAAAAAACCACACGAAATAACGAGTGTTTCAGTTTTAAAGGGGATTTGGTTTACTTCTGAATCTAGATTATATATCACACTTCTCTCTGTTACAGAAATGGCTCATTAAAAGCTGGTTCTTATGAACAGTACTTTCCGTTTACCCTGAAAGATTGCAGCCTTACTTTGATATATACATATATACTAGGTTAGTCGTTATTGCACTTCAAATTACCGGGAGGTGATAGCTTGTGAAAAAATAAGTAGGGTATATAAGTAGCGTAAGGGCATCTATGTTCAACCGACCAGAAGTGCGAATATGGAAGGGGGTAACTATGTTAGAGGTATTTAAAAGTCCCCTACGGAAATTGGGTGACGTATGACAGTGACGTCACAATATAGTTACGTTTATTAATTGAATAAAACTAGCTTTGAAAGAATTATTATATTCTGTGACGTCAAAAGCGTATGACATTTGAGGCGAGGGTGGTAACTATGTTAGAGGTATTTAAAAGTATCTTACGTAGAATAGGTGACGTATGACAGTGACATTATCAGATAATCACGTTTATTAATTGAAAAAAAATGAGATTTGAATTAATTTTAATATTTTGTGACGTCAAGAGAGTATCTATGTCATAGCTATTTAAAAATGTGTTAAGTAGAGTAGGTAACGTATAACAGTGACGTCACAAGAGTATGATGTTTATTAATTTAATAAATAAGGTTTGAATTAATTATAATAACCTGTGACATCAAAAGAGTATGACGTTTGAGGGGAGAGGTAACTATGTTATAGAAATTTTAAAATGTCTTACGTAGTGTAGGTGACGTATGACAGTGACGTCTACTAATTGAATAAATCAGGTTTAAATGAGTTATTATATTCGTCCTATACTTATGTGGGTACATTTTGACGAAAACATTGTATAGTATTTTGTTTGTAATAAATATGTGACGTAATAAGGGTATTACGTGAATAAATCAAATTTGAATGAATATTATTATAAACATTTTAAGCTACGCACAAAACACCGTATCCTCAATACTGTGGTTGTCATGTTTATTAATGACGTCATATTTATATAGACTCTAAAGTTGTAAAGTTTATATTTTTTAAATATAAAATATATGAGTTTTACTACAAATACATAATTTAAACAGTAAAAAAATATTATGAGAAATGTAAAATTTACTCTCAGGTGAGCATAAGTATATTGGTAGCCTGCAATAGACAAGTAAGACGAGACGTTGAACATCTGTTATTTAGGTTTTAAGTTGTTGTTTTAGGCCAGCGTCCTAATCACACGGAAGTTTTAGTTTAAAACTGGTTTTTCAAATAAACCCATATTGGCAGTATAAAGCAAGGAGCCTTTAGAAATCAATTGAGTTAATAATGAGAGTAAAAGCGGTTGATCAGCACACCAGTGGTTTACCAGAATTTAAAATAATTTATAAAATAGCATTACGTTGTTTATTTAACCATTGAATCTACATATTCTGAGTGGTAAGTTAAATTTTATTTTATTTACTCAATTTAATAATGATTATACTCTTATTTGATAAATAAGACGTGTTTTAAATACAATAATTAATAAAATATGATTTGTAGAAAGTCCACTTTCGACTATATTCAGTGTGTTTGTTTAATATAGTTGATCTTTGTATATAAAATTAAAATAATTTAAAATTTAGATGTAATTGAAATAATGTAAATAAGTGATTCTAGTTTTAAACAATGGGTATAGTTGTGAAAACAAAACTCTAATAGTCTTAATTTTCAAACATATGATTATCTATGAAAACTTTATTTGATAATACATTCTTATAAAAATTAATAATTACACAGATGTTAGACATAAAGTTAAACCTCCACATTATTATCAAACTAGATATTAGGTGACAAAGGTGACTTTCTCATATGTCAAATAAATTTTAACTTTCACTAAACTTTTTTCATTTAAAACTTTGAACCAGCATTGTTTTATCTAACAGGGGGAATATCAAATTGACATGCATCGAATTAAAATGTTTTTAAATATTAGCTTTTATTCTCTCTTTGAAAATATTAAAATCTTAAATTTAAATTTTAAATATTAAAAAGAGTCTTACTATAATTTTATATTCAACTCTATTGGATTAGTAAAAAAGCTAGTTTTTTAATTAATTTTACAAAATGTCATGTCTAATTTCATCTTTTACCCTCTTTATAAAAAAATCATAAAAAATAACCCAAACACATTAGATTAGACTCAGTTAATAGAAAAATTAATTCGACATACATGATATGTAATTTCAGATGATTAAATTTGTATTGTCTAATTTCATGGATATGTTATACTGATTACATAAAACAATTTTAATTACTATGCCGAACGAATACAATGTAGTTGCTACTGCTCTTGAGACTCTGGCCGAAGAATTTACATTGAGCTTTGTAAAGAATAGGTTATTAGATGAGGAACAGAAACGATTTTCGGAGGGTATAACAGCAGAAGTCATAACCTCACATTCCTTTATGACCCAAACAAATCGTAAAGTTACACAAGGCCATAAGAAACAGTCTCAATATTTTTATCAACAAACTAGGCCTAATAAAAACACTCAGTGAAGTCAACTTCAGTGTAAATTTTGTAAAAATTTTGGACATATGATCTCAGAATGCCGTAAACTTAAGAAGAAACAGAGTGAAAATGAAAGGAAAGCCCAAGTCGCCGAAGTTGAGAAAGCAGAGTTCAGTTTGGCAGCCAATACGTCCTTGGAAGTGGATTCTGTTTTGTTTACATCCTGGTATCTTGACTCAGGAGCTTCAGAACACATGATCTGTGCTACTTATCGTCATCTTCTGACTAATATTCATAATCTCCCAAGTCCTGCGAATATCAAGCTCGCAAAATCAGGTGAAAATTTAAAAGCGACAGAAGTAGGTGATCTCTGTGCGTCTTTTGAGATGGATGGAAAAATCAATGTGATCAAGCTGGGAAGTATTCTTATCGTGCCTGGTCTACAACATAACCTCTTATCAGTCAGACGACTGGATTCCAATGGATGCAAGGTAATTTTTGAAGAAGGTGTAGCAAAAATTTTCAAGCATGATAAACTTGTAGCAGTTGCATCCGAGTCTGCCAAAATGTATTTAGTGACATTTTCTGTTCAAAATACCTGTGCCAATATTGCTGAGGTAGATTGTACAAATCTATGGCATAAACGACTGGCGCATATTGGCAATACCAGTTTGAAGTCTCTTAGTGAAATGGTTGATGGCATGAATGGTGTGAGTAAACAAAAACTTGTAATGCCGAAATCTCCATGTGAGCACTGTATCCAAGGTAAAATGACTAAATTGCCCCATGTAAAAACTCGTTCAAGGGCTAAGCGCCCCTTGCAGCTTGTCCACAGTGATGTCATGGGTCCGATCAGTCCTACATCATATGACGGTAAGAGATATATACTTACCCTAATTGACGATTACAGTCACTTTACCTATGTGTACACGATCAAAGAGAAGTCAGAGGTCTTCGAGTGTTTTAAGAAGTATGAAGCTCTAGCAACTGTTCACTTTAATGAAAGGATAAGCCGCTTCAGGTGTGATCGAGGTGGAGAATACTTATCTTCAGAGATGAGAAAATACTTTGAATTCAAAGGTATACAGTTTGAATATACTATCAGATATACACCCTCTCAAAACGGAGTAAGTGAACGCATGAATAGAACACTAATGGAGCGTGTGCGGTGTATGTTATTAAGCGCAAATGTTTCGAAAGATCTCTGGTCAGAAGCTGTGATGACAGCAGTATATATTGTTAATAGAAGCCCAACAGTAGCCTTGGATTGTAAAACTCCTGCTGAGGTCTGGTATAGTCAACGTCCAAACTTGTCAAAATTGCGTGTTTTTGGCTGTGTTGGCTATGTGCGCATTCCTAATGAGCTACTTAAAGGGAAACTGAACAATCGTACCCAAAAGTGCATTATGGTCGGCTATTGCCCCAATGGTTATAGGATGTGGAACCCTATCACGAGAAAGATTGTTTTGGCATATGATGTGTTTTTTGATGAAAATGCCACTTGGAGTGGAGAAGATATGACGACATCCCCAGCAGTGAGAGCACCACTACTTTGTGAAACAGTTACAATTCCATCAGAAGGAAGCCTACCTTCAGGCGAAGCGAGTCATGAAGAGTTGGACAAAGAGACGCCTCCACTATCAGATGAAGGTGAACTTCGTCGTAGCTCACGCCCACGCATGAAACCAAGCTATTTGCAAGATTATGTAGCATTTGCTATGAATGCAGAAAGCTTTCTTGACAATTTGCCTCAAGATTTTGATGATGTCAAGGGTAGACCTGACGAGAGGAACTGGAGGCTAGCTATGGAAGAGGAAATGAATTCTCTCAAGAAAAATGACACCTGGGAACTGACTTCCCTACCTCCTGGTAGGAAAGCTATCTCCTGTCGCTGGGTCTTCAACATCAAGAGAGATCAAGATGGTAATAAAGATTGCTATAAGGCAAGGTTGGTGGTTAAAGGTTGTCAACAGAAGAAAGGTTTCGATTTTAGTGAGACTTATGCCCCAGTAGCACGTATGACTACTGTGAGAATGATGATAGCCATCATTAATCGAGAAGATTTACATGCATGTCAGATGGATGTGAAGAATGCATTTTTGCATGGAACCTTGTCCGAAGAAGTTTACATGCAACAACCTCTGGTTTGTCAAATAATTTAGAACTTGTATGCAAGCTCAAGAAATCATTGTATGGCCTCAAGCAAGCACCCAAAGAATGGAACAAGTGCCTTGACACTTTTCCTCGATCACTTGGTTTTCAACCAGTGCAGAATGATCCATGTCTGTACCTACATGTTGTCGGTGATACCACTGATACATACTGATTTTTGTTGACGATTTGATCATCAGCAGTACTCATATACAACCTCTTGAGAAGATCAAAGCTGCACTTCAAGCTAAATTTGACATGAAAGATCTGGGTAACTTACACTTTTTCCTCGGAATAAAAATTGAAAAAAGAAACGATGGTATATATCTTAGTCAACCATCTTATATCAAAAGACTTTTATGCAAATTTAACATGGAAAACTGCAAAATAGCTAAAACACCAATGGAGACAAAACCCCCTATTGAAGATGGAGGATCAACCTCTATAATTGGCATCAAGCCATACAGAGAGCTCATAGGCAGTTTGATGCACTTAATGTTATGCACCAGACCTGACCTGAGTTTTTCTGTCACTTATTTCAGCAGGTTTCAAAGCTGTGCAACTAACACTCATTGGGAGTCACTGAAGCGCATTCTTCGCTATTTACAAGGAACATCACACCTAGCTCTGCACTTTCCTAAGGAAGAAGGGACACCCCTAATTGCATATTCTGATGCAGATTGGGCCAAAGATTCCAGTCGTAAGTCAACATCTGGATTTCTTCTGAAAGTTTTTTGTTCAACTGTATCTTGGACAACTAGAAAGAAGCCCACTATTGCCTTGAGTACCAGTGAGGTAGAATTCATTTCACTTGCCAATGCCTGTACTGATGTCCTGTGGCTACGCAGTCTACTACTGGAGCTGGGAATCAACCCCACAGTGCCCATCGTATATGAGGACAACCAGCCTGCCCTCAAGTGTCTTGAGAAGTGGGAACACAAAAGATTGAAACATATGGATGTGAAATATAATTTTGTACGGGAGTTAGTGCGTGATAAAGTTCTAAAGATTGAATATGTTCAAAGTGAATTTCAAATTGCTGACATTTTAACCAAAAGCTTAAATGTTACTAAGTTTAAACAACTATGTAAGTGGCTGGGATTGAATGCATCATAGATTATGTATTCCTCCATGTTCCCAACATTTTCCTATTATAATTATTTCTCTTTCTATCTTTATTTTAAAAGGGGTTCAATTTAATATTCATTCTAATATCTAATATTCTCTCTCCTCTTTTTAGGGTCTAAGGAATCAACATTAAATACATTTACAACTGATGAATATATCAAAAATGCTAGACCCTCTACATCAGATACGACATTACGACATTACCAGACGACAACGAAACAACATTTTTGACTACGCCAGCCGTACAAACACTGAAAACGACAACAACGACTCAATTACCATAATAAGAGAGACAGGACATACGTATAGTCGGTTCAACGCGTTAGGCAGGGATATTTTATTTTGATTCAAACCTTTGATTGCGAACGTTATTCTGGTGTATTACCTAATTACATGTTTCTCTATTCTATTGACATATTTGCTTAGAGGTACGACACCTTACGATGTAATAGGACTGACGATCGCGAACATGGAGAATAATCTGGACAAACTAGTTGAGGCTTCATAACGTAGATGTGACCAAATTGATGTGAATACTATTATGAATACATTGAAAAAAGTTATTCAGGGTAACGCCAAATTTGGTATATCCGATGTATTGATGATTAGAGTGAATCATATCAAAATGATGATGGGCAACGGCAGATCATTAAAATGAATGTGTCTTTCAAACGATTGCCTGAGTCACAATAAAAGGAGCATAGTCGTTGTTAAATTATTGACGAATTGTTTGGCGCACGCTATTTTATAGAGATAGCCAAAATCACTAGTGATATTAATTATAAATCATATGTTAAGGGGTATAAAATTAACAATGCAGTATAGGATCTTCTCACAAAAAGGCGCAGATTTATCCGGGGAGAGGGGGCGCGAACATCTAGATAAATTTCAACATAATTTGTGTGACCAATATAAATTACACGTGTGCGATACCCTCTCATTGGTCAATGGGTAGTGGTTGCGAGGGGGTTTCATCTTTTACTAGGTACAATAACCTATTGTATGATTACGTCAGGCGTCACTTTAACGTAATAAATAATATGGCAGTTGCTTTTCTGGTTCGATACTTTTGCGACGGATGTAATACCAGCTTTAAAAGAGGTGGAATACATTCATTTAAAGGTAAATGTTATCTTTGTATTATAATCTACCATGTTTGTTCTCAAAAGAAATGATATAATGTAGCGACTCTAACAGAAATTTCAAATCTTCCACTTCTTTCGCTAATCATAAATTTAATAAAATTGAGGGTAAATATCGGTTTGTAGTTTAAAATCAGTGTATATTACCTGTAATAAAATGAAGGTCGATGGACACGAGTGTTTTAAATCCTATTACGGGGCGTTCAAATAGAATAAAGAGAACCCTCATCGTTGTTACATGCAGACGTTGAGTCAAAAAGAACACAACAATAAATATCTAATGGTATTTGATGATTTTGAGGCCAAGCAATATAGCGCTATAACCAACGACTGTTCTATGCACGAGCCGAATTTTCTTTTCGTGCAACATTATTGTTTAAAATGCATATTCAACGAAAATATGGTCAAGGATTGCGAACAATGCAGGTAAATATCTAATTCCTTTTGGGAGATCCTGGTAGACGGCTTTATCGAATACCTGAGACAATCAAGGCCGTTTTCCAATAAGATTGTTTGTCTAGCGCACAAATCATAGGGCTTTGACGCGATATTAGTCCTAAAATAGCTTTCTGTCACTAGACTGCACGATCAAAATCATCGCGGACGGAACTAAAATACTATACATGACTATGTACCATATACAATTTAAAGACAGCCTAAGTTTCCTACCTATGCCACTGAGACAGATCCCGAAAGAGTGTGGACTAAACTGCAAAACAGGACGCTACCCATATCTGTTTAATACCGAAGAAAATTTAAATTATATCGATGAGATGCCTGGTCCCAAAATGTTTGGCGCGGATTATATGAAACCGGATGAGTCAAATTACTTTAAGGTATGGCACGCTGAAAAGGTAGCTCAGGATAATTAGTCAGAATTAGAGACTTATTGTATAGACGACGTAAATGTATTACGCAAGAGTTGCCGTACATGTAATCATCTATTTCTAAATTTATGTTCTACGGACGTGTTTAGGGAATCGATCACTATCTCTTCGGCGTGCAATCGTTTATGTAGAAAATTTCATTTAGCTTCCGATACGATGGCAATCCTGCCCAAATAAGGATACAGGTGTGGTGACAAACAGTCTGTGAAAGCCATAAAATGGTTAATCTATCTTCAGAAAACCCGTTCCGATTTTCACTTACAACATGCGTTAAACAGACGTGATATAGAAATCCTGGGCAGAAGGGTGGATGGTTATTGTGAGACGACAAGGGAGATTTTTAATTTTGACGGTTGTTTCTTCCACGAGTGTACATGTATTTAAAACCGTGAAGCCACTATAACAGGGACGAAAAAGACGCTCGCCGAACTATACGAGTGCACTCTGTTGGGAGATCGAGCATTTAGATCCTCATGATACATTGTAACAACTATGAAAGAGTGTGACTTTGACAAAATATTGACTGAAGACACGGAATTAGACATTGAATTAAGCAATCACCCCATGATTCAAACTGCTACCCTCAATCCACGTGATGCACTGTACGGTGGACGTTGTGAATCTATGACGCTACACTCTAAAACTAACGCCAAGAAGAAAATAGGATATTTATATGTATGTTGTTTGTACCCGGGGGTGTGCAAATATTTTAAATTTCATGCGGGTAATCCTATTAATATTTTTGTCAGCGACAACTGTCCCGATGACGTTGTAGACAAAGAGGGTCTCATTAAATGTAATGTTTTGCCTCCTATAAAATGGTACCACCCCGTACTACCCTAAAAGACTCAATCAAAGCTAATGTTTTGTTTAAGCTCCTCTTGTGCAAACGAGAGGAACCAAGGTGATTACACACACAATTACTCTTACAGATCTATTACAGACACATGGATAGTAAACGAGGTTAGACTAGCCCTATAGTTGGGCTACAAGGTGGTAAGAGTTTGCGAATTTTGGGAATATAAAATTACACAGTTCGACCCTCAAACCAAAAGATTGTTTGTCGAATATATAAACGAGTTCCTCAAGAACAAACAGGAGGCGTCGGGATACCCTGGATGGGTAAAACAGACGTGGATAAAGACAATTATATTAATTACTATTACAAATATGAGTACTGGATAAAAATAAAGTCGTTAAGAATAAGTAAAAACGCACAATTGCTAAATTGTGTTTGAAATCATTCTGTGGGCGAATCGCACTGAACGAGAACAAGACGCAGACCACCATAGTAAACAACCCAAAAGGGTTTTTTCGACCTACTCACCATACCCGGCACAGAGGTTCGCAACATTATATTTCCCAATGAGAATGTTACTTGTGTCTCTTGAACGTACCACGTGGAAGCCGCCCTCTCCCTGGACACAATCAATGTGCCTAGAGCCGCGTGCGTAACCCCCCGTGCTTGTATGGAATTATATTCTTATCTTAGTCACTTGGGTGGTTCTTGTATTTAGTGTGACATGGACTCTATAATCAGCGTGATAAGACCAACAGACACGTACACGATACCAGCAGGCGACATGTTGGGTGATATGACGAACGAACTGGCCGCTTACTCTGAGAGAACGTACATTACAAAGTTTGTTTCTCGTGGGTCGAAAAATTATTAGTACATTGTGTTTGTTCCCGAGACGAACGAATACAGGTCTACCACCAAGGTCAGGGGTATAACGCTAAAGTATGAACACACAAATATCAGGACATGAACCTCGTACACGGGACCAACCCTCAAAAACTTAAAATAAAAAGAAGCCCCATCGTCGTATCCGAGATGGAGAGAAAAAAAACTATAATATCGTATTCACTAAGTGTAGGAAATTAAATAACAACAACACATCCGTACCCTACGGTTATAGTTGATCACATTATTTTTCTCTGATTTCTTTGATTGACTATCAAATATTCCATGAGGGGAGGAAGGATTTGGATCGAGCTACACCACTATAAAAGCCCGAATCATCGGTCGTTGTAATTTAATATGATGGACAAAATTAACGCTTACATACTCACATACTCTTTGAAGCAGGTTTTGTGTCTGATGTTTGCCAAAGAGTTGAATAATTTACCTTTTGCATTTATTAAAGCATACGCCTGTAGATGTGTCAACAGTGTTTGAGATTTACTCTCTCCCTCTATACAGGATGAATTTAAAGATTATAAATATTGTTTGGAACATTATAATAAGGTGATATCACAAATTGATGAACCCTGTCTATTAGGAAAAAAATGTCGACAATGCCTAACATCATCTTAGACGAACAAAATAAATAGGTATTATATCTATGTACGTGACTTTTTTTTACAGTTTGGATAATGTTCGGCCACGGTGGATACTGACTGTTATTTGTTTTTATTTGCAATTTGGTATTTCTTCCACAATTCTGTCAAGGCATGTCTAATGTCATCGTAGACTTTCAGGGGTTTAAAGATGAGAACAATACGTTCATAGTTAAAGAATGTAGCGTTTTAGCTATGGGCGGAAGTGTGGTACATCACTGGAAATTTAAGCCCCCTTATTCGTTTACAAAATTACTGCGTCATTTTCAAAAAATATGTGATTGGCTCACACTTAATCATAATGGCATACATTGTGAGTACGGTGATATGACCACCAATCAATTTAATTCATTTAAAAAAAATTGCTACATTCGATGCTTCTATAGTTTATGTTAAGGCTGAAGAGAAGAGAAAAATGTATCGTTGACAGGCCCAATAAAAATACTTGTAATTGATATGTTATACTTGGGCTGTTTCTCTTTGAAAGATCTGAGCCATCATAAATACGATAAATATTTCGGACTTAAATCTATAGAGTCAAATTCAATATGTACTGTTTCAAATGTAAACTTTCTCGTGGAATGGTTCGTCGGAGCTACTATAAATTTGCAAGTGTAATTTTTATTTTTTTATTTTTAAAGAGGCACTAGACGAGTACACATTGATGCCTGTGTTTGTACACCCTTTCACACTTATATTGGTAGGACTGTCCAATTGCGGGGAAATTACTTTTGTATAGAATTTTCTTTAAATTTAAAATAGGGGTGCAGTGTAGATAAATTGGATAGAATTTTTTAGTGTTTCAGCGAGAAAAATTCTATCTCGTTGCGATTATCTAGTCATGTCACACTCTACAAAGGTGTACCGGACAATTTTGATTTTAAAATCAAGAGTTGACCTCAATTCATCGTGTTGGACGATTTAATGAACGAAGTCTAATCGAACAAAGTGAATGCACTTTTTACCAAAGGTAATTACCATAGAAATCTTTCGGTTATTCTAATCACACAAAACCTTTTCCATCAGGGGAATAAATCTCGTGACATCTCCCTAAACGCTAAATACATTGTGATGTTTAAAAATCCACAAAATCAAACAGAGATAAACTATTTAGCTAGGCAAGTTTATCCAAACAATCCATCGGAAATACAAAGAATCTATAGAAAAGTGACAGAGTCACCTCATGGATAATTATTCATTGATCTGAGTCAGAACGTGGACAAGCGCCTGCGCTTAAAAACGGACATATTCGACACCATTAAGAAAGTATTTGTTCCGCATAGACTACTAGATGAAACTGGTCAAGAAAAATGGGTAGCTTCTTTCGGTGTTGAAAACGGCCGATCTTAAATTGTGCAAAGCTATTCTAAAAGTTGCCGACCCGGAGGTTATAACAAAACTTGGCCAATGTTCACTAAACACTTTAAACAATAATATTATATTATTAAAAGAGATAGTATAAATTAATAAAGTATAAACATAGTATGTGAAAATTGGCTATTAAGAATGTTTCGTTAAAGAGAAAAAAAATATCACCGTTCAATTGGGGGGATTCCTTAGCACTATACTACCAGCTATCCTTTCCACTCTTGTCGGAGCCTTAGTTAAATAATGTCACATCTTAAACAGATGCTTCTCGTTCCACCCGAACTATTTAATGATAAACGCGATGACAAGTTTTCCGATTTAGTACAAAAGAGAAATATTCTTAATAGGAAATCTAAAAAAATATATGATTATCAAATATTGGTTAATTTTAGGAAGCTTCAAGATCGACATTTAACAAGCAAGGAGAGAGCCATATGACCTATAAAGATACCCATTGTGGGTCTCCAAGTATTAAGACGTATACCAGATGACTATCGCACGAGCTAGTCCAACGAGACGAAAAGTAAAAAATAGACCTTCAGTTAGAAGGAAACCGGTTTCACTTCGATTCCTTTCAGACGAATTCACGTATGAGAGCCTTTCTATTAGAGAAATCACCAGAGAAGGCGGATGAGGTATGGGTGGAAGAGGAATAACATTTTATCCCTGGATCAAAATCTGATCAAATCGAAAAAGGGTTTTCCGACCTATTCGGCACCATAGCTGGGAATTATTTATTCCCGTACGTACACAGGAGACTGTCTACAGACCCTGTGTTTGGAATTATAAAAGAGGGGGGAAATTTAAAAAAAAATAGTATGTCAAGTTTTACCCGATATCTACCTGAGTAACACACACTATGAGGGTACACAAGGACTTTGGGAGTTGTTGACAAAAAGAAACGTAAATAAAGATATAATTACAGATAGGGATTGAAAAATATAATGACATACTAATTGCTACGAGTGCCCATCGTCAAAACTTTAACCCTGACGTAAAAATAACGTCAAGTAGAGGTTTTAAATATAAAACAATCA
Source organism: Timema californicum (assembly GCA_902141385.1). Classification (NCBI taxonomy): domain Eukaryota; kingdom Metazoa; phylum Arthropoda; class Insecta; order Phasmatodea; family Timematidae; genus Timema; species Timema californicum. Next base: position 15,352 of record CABFOW010001003.1, read on the forward strand.
TTTCGAAACTGTTTCCAGCCAGACTTCGTTGGAACACGCTAAGATGACCACCTAGTTAGAAAAATCTTATTACAATCTCCTTCAGATGTCGGCGTTTTCATTCACCGCAAATCTTCAAAAGGCTAGTCGAGTAGATAAAATAAATGTATACGAATCGTTAATTGGGCAGGACTCGTCACCGTAGTTTAAGAAAAAGGTTTCCCCGTAAAACGTACAGAGTGGCCAATATCGACGATGTATGGGAGATAGATTTAGTAGATATGAGCGCTTTAAACAAAGGTCAACAAAGGGTTCAATTATCTTCCAAACATTATTGATGTATTTTCAAAGTACGCGTGGTCAATACCTGTTAAAACAAAATCTGGTGCAGACATCACTTTGGCCATAAAACGGGGTTTTAAAAGAAGAAGAAACCCACTTTCAATTCAGTCGGACAAGGATAGGAAATTTTTAAATTCTAAATCTCGAAATTTGTTGAAACAAGTGGGCATTCATTTTCACCATTTACATAATCCATATATAAAGGGAGCCGTCATGGAACGTTTCAATCGCACGCTTAAAACTAAAATGTGGAAATATTTTACCGTATTCAACACTCACAACTACATCGATGTGATAGACAAACTAGTTAAAAATTGTAACGCTGGTGTTATTCGAACTTAGGAAAGGCTCCAGCGTCAGTCAAGCCTATTCACGTCCTTAAATTAATATTACGGCTCCGAAAACAGTGGTCTAAAATTACAACTGGTAAAATTTTGTTCAAGGGTGGTGATCAGGTGCACATAAGTAAAGAGAAAATTATTTTTTACAAAGGATACGAAGATAATTTCATCTGATAAATATTCAGCGTAATTAAAGTAATTCATCGACTTAACCAACCAGTCTATTCGTTACAGGATCTCCAGGGGCGTCACATCAAGGGACATTTTTATAACTACGAACTAGTTCACGTTCATCGTCCGACAATTTTTTAAATAGAGAAAATGATATAGAGTAAGAAGATTTAAGGGCAGTCAACATCCTCTAGTCAAGTGGAAAGGATACGACAGTACTTTTAAAAGTTGGGTAACTTCATCGGGCATTAAACAAGTATGAGTCAGTTTTATGTAGTACTCCCTTCGGATTCAAGCTCCGATTATTATGACAAATAATACACTCTCTTACTATACAACGAAATTGGCACAGTCCATACGGCTAGATAACGACTAGTGGGAGGTGGGACTAGCCGAATTATACTATCACGTAGGTTTTGAGAGTCTCGAAGATAACGTTTTATCAAAGGACAAATAATTGACGGCAAACGTCGTAGTGACCCAAGTGGGATATGTTTCGTTTCCTCAACAAGATTTCGTTTCCTTTAAGGAGCTTTATAATAAAATTAAGAGCTCGATAAGTGATAAATGCGATCTCGAGGTACTAATATATATATTTCAATGGTATATGCTTCGCGATAAAACAATGTTAACAGAGATTAAAAAACAAAAGGATGCATGGAACTCCGACAAGTCACCCATAGCTACACCATTCAGAAAACTATTTCACTTAAGGTGGTGAAAAGAAAATTTAAAATATAATTTCCAGTTCGTCTCTATGTGGGCATTGGAGAATTAATTATGACCATTCGAAACAGACTACACAACATACAGTTTCTTAATGCGGTTAATAAACATATGAGGAATTTATTGAGTGAGGATATTAAGGGGGTCTTTTTACGGCCTAATCGTAAGCCACCCGGCTCAAGTGTAATCGAAACAGAGCCTGTATTTGTGTACACAGAAATTATAGGACCACAATCGCTAGGTGACTCCTATGTGAGATGGATTAGAATCACACAACTCCCTTCCGACACTGCACATCACGTGTTCTTTCCTATATTATATTTTCCCGTCGAGAGATGTAATTTTGACTCTATAAGTATAGGTTTATACACAAAGTTTGGCGAACGACTGAATTTTCAATCAGGTCTCATGCCCACCGTAACGATTTTACATTCTAGAGAAAAACCTTGATAAATAGATATGAGAACTAGTAATTTAGCTTAGTCTTAAAAATAGAGAGAGAGAGAGAGAAAACACCGGTTCCGCACCAGCTATAAAATGCAAAGGGGCCGAGGCCTCGGAACGTTCTTGAGCGGACTTTTTCGATTTGTCAAGCCGTTGTTTAAGATGGACACAAAAGCGGTGGGAAAACAGGCGTTACAGACATGTTTCCACATACTGGCCGATATAGCCACAAAGGAACCCAGCCAAAAAGTGGGTGATATAGTGAAAAAGCTCGTCACTCAGGTGGTTGAGGTACGTGGTTTAAAAAGGGTTAAAAAGCTTAAACGACTTCATTTTAAGGTGGACGCTAGAGCAAGAGGGAACAATGTAGCTAAAAAAAGTATTTTAAACTAATTATGGAGTGTTTGAAAAAAGAACTCAATCGTTTCGATTAAAAATGCATTCGAACGGTAATTAAAAATAATAAAGTGGTCAAATACAAGCCTATCACTTACGTGGACAACGACACTCAATTATAGTTCTTCTGTCCCGGAGATGGCGAGTACTTTTGCAACCTCTCTTAGATTAAATTATATATTCGTATTTAACTCGTAAAAGGGGACGGGACGCCGGTTGTGGCCAACAATAAAATCGGATGCGTTAACAACTTGATACATTCTTTATTTGGTCAAATCACTATCTCTATAAACGAAACACCTCTTAGATCCTCGATAGACAACTATGCGTAGAGGTCTTATTTAGATACTTTAACTAATTATGGTTTAGACGCCTCCGAGACCCACCTGGTGAACGGTATGTGATTTTTTTGATACCCCTGCCACTAACGGTGAACTTGCTGCATCCACAGAGAACAAAGGCTTCGCCATGAGATTAGACATTTTAAAACATCCGGTCAACTTTTTTGGACGTTCACACGCTGACATATTTAATATTTGACAATTGCTATTCAAAAAGGTCTCCATTCGCGTTAAATAACTTCGCAACAAAAAGAGTTTTATATGCTTCCAGACGCTGACAATTTGAATACCATCGTCCGGTTGAAAATTTTAGATGCCACCCTCTGTCAAACACGCAGAAGTGTCGCCCAATATTTCACTCGCTATAGAAAATACAATATTACTAAAGCCGGCCCAATACTACATAAATCGGGTGGACGTCAATTCTGTGACCGTACCCAAAGATTCAGGTCTGTGAGCCTAAACAATGTTTTCCTTAAGGGCTACCTCTAAAATAATGTATTCACTATGGTGTCTAACGATGCGTTAATTGGCAGTTTTAACACGAATCCGTTTCAACTCATTCAAACAAACAGGGATCGTTTCGTCCTATATGTAAACGGGATCCAAAAACATTTGCTGATTTTGATAAATTTTGACGTCAGCACGTCCACCCTCGCCTAGGAAAAGTAATTTTCGTGATTGGGCATACACCACCAGAACAAAGGACAATTAATCACACGAGACATGTTCAAAAATTTTATTTTATGCTGGCGTTCGACTTGACTCCCGATAGTGCAGGACAGGACTCGCACACCAGCTTTCAGACAGAGGAGAACGTTAGATTTGAGTTACAGTTGAAGACAGACCTTGATACCACCATAACCTATTTGTTATACTTTGAGTACAAAGATACGGTGTCGATAGATTCTAATCGGGAAGTGAACATTAATTATTAACACCATGAATTCGCATCAGATAAACACACTACTGCAGCACAACATTTAATTCTATAAAGAGACATCTCCTTCGGACAAATTGCAGAAAAATTTCACTCGTCCTGCCTTATTTGTGGTCAATCTATACCTTCACAATAAACCTTGATCCCACTGGATGGTTCTATATTTTTTCCAAATTTGGGGAGTATTTGGATACATATGACAGACGACCGAGCCTAGCGATAACTAGACTTATGAATAAACACTCGAAACTATGGATGTACAATAGAAAACGAATCAAAGCTATAGCGTCCGGTGTGTGCGGCCACTATTGCTGTCTGTTTTCCGTTGCCAAGGTAGCTGGAGCCTAAGGAGATTCACAGATCTGTTCTTCGTTGTCGACTTGTGCTATAACGACCGACTGCCCGTCACGTTGTTCAAACGCCACTTCAGTAGCTGTCCAAGCTGTACCACCAGAGGTGTCCAGACTTGTGTTCCAGCATTAGATATTAAAGGTATACTCTAATATTATTTCATCATTTGTAATCAATAATCTGACAGATGAACATCATCATGTTGGCCATCTTTGATTTTTTATCTATCGTCAACCTAAAAAAGAAGTCGCTGGTCATCGAACTAACGATAATTTTCATCAACGATGAACATGTCTCGTGCTCTATATTCAATAAAACCACCGGAATGTGCTACTCCAAATTTATTCCAATTCTAAAGCAAAATTTAAATAAAATCGTCGTACCTTACACAAATAATAAACAAAAATCCAGTTTCTTGTCCCGTCTCACAGGTTGGACAGTAATTCCTCTACGCGAGGATTATAAATGCCCCTTTGTAGATTTTATCAACTCCAATTGTTGGGGGTATTCCAGTTTTTGTCACGACATTATCCTGTGTGTGCTAAAAAAAATGCAATCTCCTTGGCACGATTCGTCAGATTTCACAGCATAGAGAAATTGTATAAAATTTGACCAATCATTGAAGTCGATGGTGAGAACGATACTAGCTTTAATTGTGACGACTGTTGACGATAGGTCATTAGTTCAGACGCATACAGCGATGGAGAAGGTGACGTGAATCTGTAATATGGTGAAGGATATTCTCCCGTCCGTCACCAAAGATCAACCGGAGGATTCACAACTGTCGTTGTCGATCAAGACTTTCTAACTAAACGACATACAGAACAAACACGTAGCGGGGGGGCCTCTTTCCTAACCACTACTTTTATGCTCACGTAATGTTTTCATCAATTTCCAAGCGTCTAATACTCACCGTTTTCCAATGGAACTTTTTCGTCAAATAAATGCCGTTTTGGTCTAACTTTGTGGAGAACTGAGTAAATCTTGATTCGAACATAGACGACTTTAACATAGTTGTGAAAAAACTGTTAGGCGTGTGGAATTTGAGCCTGAGTGAGAAAAACATTTGGCTATACTTGTCTACGGACGAATTAAAACCTCTGTACGGTCTTGAAAAATATATCACACGTCCATGTAAAATATCTCAACCATCCTAATATATCGGTATTCATATACAATGTCCTGCCCTCAAAATTGTTTGTCGACCCCTCCGATCCCATCCCATATTTTCACTATTTATTGTTTCAAACGATCTTTGTACTTTTTGCATGGCAATAATAAATTGTGAAAAATGTTTATTTTATTTAATAGTAATAATAAAATGTGAAAAAATTTGTATTTAAATTTCATTTCTCCTAATATTACCCTCCTATTTAAATTATATATTTGTAGTAAGAGTCATATTACTTTAAAAATATAGGTTTACCACTTTAGATTCTATCTCAATATGATCTCATTAAAAAACAAGGCAAGTAGAGTATTGATGGACACGGTGTTTCGTGATCCCTCCTATTTAATTGAGTAATATAACTTATTTTTATAATGTAGTCGTATAACCCTTTGAAATCCCTCTAAATATGACGTAATTAATAAACGTCATACTCTTGTGATGCCACTGTCATACGTCACATACTCTTCGTAAGACACTTTTAAATACCTCTAGCATAGTTACCACCTCCTCCTCAATCGTCATAATCTTTTGACTCCACATAATATAATAATTCATTCAAACTGATTTTATTCAATTAATAAACGTCATTATCTTGTGACGTCACTGTCAAACGTCACCTACTGGAAGTAGGACAGTTTAATTTACCTCTAACAATTATTCTCTCCAATATTCGCACATTTGGTTGACTGAACATAGATGCTCTTACACCACTAATATGTGGATGATTTTTTCCCAAAAGTGATTACCAAGAGAATTATGAGCCCTTGGAAATCGCGTTTTAAAATGATTTTATGTGAAAATATCATAACCAACATTATCTAAACCAAAAATCCCTGGTTAGCGTCTTGTTGATCTGAGATATTACATATCTGAAAACTGGGTTTGATGGTTGGGGTTTACCCCCCTCTTCTCACATTGAATTTTGTAACACTGAGCTGTAATTGATTTGTAATTGCGTATTATTAATCAGCACCTCTAGATTAACCAAAATGTTTGTCTTGTCTGAACTCTCTCAGGATCACAGTTTCCGAGAAAACCACATGTTAATTTCATTACAGGTGACTTGACCTTGTCTCCGCACACTTGCTAAACTTTTTTTTAATTCACTATGGGAAAAGGTTTGGTAAAATACCCGATATACGACATATAGTCTTTATCAACGACTATCAGGGCGTTCACAAGAACCTATCGGATAAGTACATTGCCATGGACAGCGTCATTAACGTTAATGGTGAGGTTATCTTCCTCAATTACAAGTAAGCACGTGACTCGTTGTGCTCTAACTTTAACACGAGTGTCGCAGTGGCATGCTACATGAATGCTAAGGCTAGGTCGCACTTATACTGCATCCTTGGGAGATAAGGTAAAAACATTTTTTTAACATGATATAGATAGCGTTAAATTCACAGAAAGCCCTGGCAATTGGTGTCCACCAACCATAGAACTTTTGGATGAACTCCCCAACAAACTTCAAGATAACGGTTCGGAAAGCTACATTAGCGTCTTTGTATCTGGTGGCCCCAAAAACTACTCGTACCGAGTTTGTGTTGGTGAAGATCCTGCCAAAAAAAAAACAATAGTGTTCAAGGTTTTTAGGATCGCCATAAGCTATGGCAATCGAAACTACTTTAGTTTAGACGTTAAGCAAGTAATTGTCCCCGAACAGGCTGCGGAAAGGCAAATACAGATACCGCACAAAATTGCAAGAAAAGGTCTTGTAACTCTATATACCGTATTATAGAATAAAGTATAACAGCACCTGTACACCAAACGATGGATAGCTAATGATTATAATACGATGTCGTTTGGGAATCAGAGTTATTGTAAACGCGCCCGCCACGACTAAATGGTGATAATTTAGACATGCTAAATTATCATATTTTTTTTCTTTCACTATAGACAGTTCCACTGACAATATTTTTCAATGATTCGAAAAAAAATTTCATATGTTTTTTTCCGCATGAAAGCACGCATTTATTTTTTATTGCTTTATTTTATGCACCCAGGATATTTTTATAATCTTTTTGCACCAGTACAAACCTTCAATTACATGATTATTTCTTGTCAAATGTAATTATTTATTTGTAAATATATTTTTGTTTGTATAAATTATTAATAAGACTTTGATTTAATTTTTCCCCCTATTTGTTTAGTTTGTATAAATTATTAATAAGACTTTGCTTTAATTTTTCCCCCTATTTGTTTAGTACCGAGACCAGTATGAACTATTCTCACTACTACATAAACAAATGGTATATTGATTCCTCACACCGAAACATGTATACTTTCCAAGATGTAGGCTATGCTCATAAATAAATATTCTAAAACCGGTATTTGTGTAAGTTACGCTTGTAAATTAATATTATAAAACTTTTATTTTTGTATTTTAACATCTACACCCAAACATCCCCTTTCTATCCTATAAATACAAATTCATTTGGTTTATAAGCTCAGTCTAAAAAATTATGGACAAGTTGAAACATACATTTTTAAACATCATCAGTGGTCCATCCGGCTGAGGAAAGTCACTTTTTGTCGCCGACTTTATCCATCACTTGGACACAGATTGTGACGTTAAATTTGAAAAAAATAGCCTGGTATTTTGCTTTATGGGAACCGAAATTCTAACAGAAAAGGTCGGGGCCCCGGGTCATTTTAAATAAGGGTTTGTCGGAAATGGATGTTGACTGTAATAACTCTCCACAACTGATTATCCCAAACGACCTGATTCTTGAAGCAAACGAAGTTGTCGATCTTTTTACCGAAGGATGCCATCATCAAAATATTAGCGTCATATACTGTACCTTACACAAACATATTCCACCAGGGTAAGGGACAAAGAGACATTTCCTTAACCTCACACTATCTTGACAGTTGACTATTCTTGACAAACAATCGGCCACTTCGTTGTCGGTGCCCGGTACATGAGTGATCTCGAACTTAAGGGACTGGAGCTTAAAATCCAACGCCCAATATTCTCGATTTGTCTTGGATAGCTTAGTAGGCAAGAAAAAGGCCTGGTTATCAATCTGGAGGCCCAAGGGGCAATGTTCGAGATAGGTCCTAAATTTATCGGTAGATTTACCAGATCAAATGTAGAATAATTCCGTTCGTGCGGATGCAACATTCTGTTCGCATACACAATAGGCATAAGTGAATCTTCCGTCTCTTGACAGAGCACTGCTCCGAGACCGGTCAACAGGCACCCGTGCGAAGTACGAATTTTCTTTTGAAATCAGCCATTTTTAATACTGGGGGGGGGCAGACAGGCTGAGTTTCAATGCTTCAAACGTAGACTGGAATTAAGTTGAACAATTGAAAGGGACTCCCTTCTTCTTCAGATGGTAGAGGGGTGATACTATACTGGATAGGTGAGGGACAAATCTCCCCAAAAACCCTACCATTCCAAGAAATCTACTAAATTTTATTTAAGTTAGTTTGTATGAAGTAATTTACTATGAGATCAGTACGTTCGGGATGTATGATATTCCCCGGTGTGACACCACGTGTCCCAAATATTCAAATGCATTTATCGCTAATTTTATCTTTTAGGGGTTCACCGTTAGGTTCGCTACCAGCAATCTTTCCAGAAATTCCCTAACATGAATGGTGTGAGCCTCTAAATTATCCGCGTAAACTGTTAGATTATCTTGACAGTTAAATACATATTCAAACTGGAAGTCAAAGAAGATTGTATGTGATAGATGACATAGGGTTTGAGCCCCACTACTCGGACTAAAAGGGTCATAGTTAAAATCTAAAAGGCTGCACTGAGAAATAAAGGCAGTGTACGGCTTCGACTCCTATGACAAGGGAATTTAATAATACGTCCTAGATATTGGAAACCCATGTCCGTAGTAGCTAGAGGGGTGGCTTCCTATCATAGTTTTTATTAAGTTTCCTAAAATATACAACCATACGAGAATAATGACCGGGTCTATTCCCCAGGAGGGCAAGAGAAGCGTACGGACTCCTTGACCTTTTGACTCTCCCTTTATCTAGCAAAAGATCTATCTGATTTTTCAAAGCGGCCAATTTTGGGTGGAGCAGAAATGTAAGGTTAGGCCCTAACTGGATTGTTATCAATCAATTCTCTTGTGTGGGTAAATACGTTGATATGATTGATCCGGTCACTTACCAGGTCCAGAAATTCATCTAAAATTCTCTGGAATTCCAACGAGTTAAGTAAGTTTTCGTCAGACTCCAACAAATTTATAATGACCAACTCGTCTTGAGACAGCAGTTCCAACCTAACCAACAAGTTCTTATTAGCAGGAAATCTTATAGCCTTCTTATTTACCTCAACTGTGGCTTTGGTTCCACAAAGAAAATCGTGGCCCAATATCACATGTACGACCAAACGTGGAGCTACCAGGAACCTCAGGGGCCAGGATAAATACTCTACTTTTACAAAAACCTTTATTTGAGTTTCCACGGTAAATTGTTCTAAATTGGCAGTGACACAATTAATATTAAATTTCTTTTCCTCCTTGAGTAAGTTGCAGGTACGGAGCATGTATATGTACTCCCGTGACATTACATTATGAATGGACTACGTGTTTAACAAAGCTACCTTATGAAATGGGCGAATTTTAGATCCACGCCCAACAAGGTTGGAGCTGTAAGACAAGATCAGAGTGGGGTGGTCAAAAAGCGGTGAACGAAACGCTTCTCGCGTCCAAGAGCAGACCCTCTCTCCTAGCGTCATGGTCTTGTAACTTCTGGGTTTATTGAGCTCTCTGACCTACCACGAATATCCATATCCCACGCAAGATGGTATTTCGATTCACACTTATAACATCTCCGCTCCCTAGACGGCATGACCCAGTTTATTCTGAAACTGGCATCAAACTGACGAGCACCGCATTCCTTACCAGGGCCATGCGTTCCTGTGTTTCTGTTGTAAAAAGGGCGATTGCTTGCGGCCCTATAACTTGAGTTCGGCTCGCTTTGTCGAGTGGTGTGCGCTCTCCTGTCGTACTCGTTTATTTCATTACGGCATTGTTGAAACTGGACAGCTGATTCCAACAACTGTGTCATGGAAAAGATTTCAGCCCTCCTATTGTTGATTTATATATTGGGTCTAAGATTCGCGTTGTCGCGGTCCACGATCTGAAGGTCTGAATACCCTTCACGTCTGTGGATCAATGTCTGAATATGAGTGATATATTTGATTACTGGTTCTCCCAGGAATTTAACCTGGTTCAATATTTCCTTTTTGAGATACTCTAGATAATTGGAGGAAAATAAACAAAGCCAGAAGAATGAGAGAAATCCATCACATGCTGTCCAATTTCTGTAATTATTACGTAACCAAAGCAAACGTGATCCGTCAAAAAAAAACTCCTACAATGCTGTTAACATGTCGTCCTCCAAAAACTTATAACATTACTTTTTCTCCTGGATCTGTCTCAGAAAATCTATTGGAATAGAATGATTATTGAACCTAGCATCCCATTTTTGTACTAAGTTCAATATTACGTAATCTTGGTCGTCATCAGGAGGCTCCATAATGGATGTAAGTTTTGGATTATTCGCTAATTTTATGGGGGGTTCATCTAGATTAGTATGCCCCATGGTGTTTTCCCTTTACTCTTAAGAAGATTTCTCGCATTTGGTTTTCTAATTCGTTGAGAACCTTGTCAAGTTTCGAAAACACGCTTCTGTCTTCGGGCGATTCAATTTTAAGTCAGTTGAGTCTAGCTTCTAAGTGGATGTAGGTACTCTGGTTTGTTTTTTTCTAATGACGGGAGGTGTTTGTAGTATTGAGATGACGAGGTTTTCGCATCTTTGAGTTTCTCGGATAACAATGAGTACTCTTCCGAAAAAGCAGGAATCCTTTCTTGTAAAACCAAAGATCCACCCTCATCCCGTTCTTTGTCAAAAGTCTCGCCCAGTTGGGATCTCATTGACTCCAACTTTTGCTTGGGTTTAGTACCTCGTATTATTAATTAAGATTGTAACTCATTTTTGAATAAATGGCACGGATCTGGGTATTATATATTGTAAATTGAAATTAAACAAAACAAGAAATAAGTTATTTACTGGGACTCGACCAAAAGTGAAATTTCATTTGCAAAGAGAGTAAGTCCTTCCTTGTTCAAGTGCAATAAATTGGCGGACCCATTATGTTGATAGTATTTCTCGTACGATTAAATACAATAATTGCCAAGTGAAAATAAGAGTTAATAGATATTTATTACGCGTACTATTTCGCTTTTAAATGAAAGTATAATTATATTAAATAATTTGACTTGATAGTCTAATGCGGGATATTTATTGTATACAATTATGGGTGACAGTGTCAATGGAATCATCACGCGTGTGTGTTTACAACTCAGCCTAATCATAGATTTAAGGCCATTTGACCATAAAAATTTTATTGTACTCTTTTAACAAGTGTATAATATGTAAAAAGTGATTCAATGATTTAAAATCATCACAGTTCACGAGATATAAGAGATCAGACTTGATATTTTATGTTTTTTTTACGTGTCATTGTAAAGGTAAAGTAGTTAATGTTTGGGGCTGAAATTTAGTCTAGCTAGACATGCATTTGAAGTGTACACAATGATATATTTATGTGTTGAATAAAATTAATTTTTAATTATAAGCGATTAAATAATGGTAAAATTACATCATTTTTAATCTTATATGAGTACTTTTCTTTTTATACCTCGATATTATGGTTTTGTCACATTTTGTAATACACAATATCGTAATTTCAAATTTGTTTCGTTTATTAGTCTAACTCTACTGGTTAATATTATGAATGATACAGAAATGGTCATTGCAAATATAAATTTGAACTGTATAGTTAATGCAATTTCTTGTTTTGATTGCATACATACGGTTAGAGTTTGATTTTATATTAAAGATACGGCTGAATTTATTTATATCTGGATGACCTGGTGGTATAGGGGCAAGGTGTCTGACTTCTGTGCTGAGGGTCCGGGTTTCAATCCTCGGTCCCGGCACAGATTTATCTGATTGCCAAACCCTTCCTTCACCTGACAAGACGTGTATTAATTACAACTTGTGAATGGGAGGAATGCCAGGCCTCCACCGTGGTTCGGATTCCACATTAAACTGTAGTTCCTCCATTTAATCTCACAATCACCCTACCATTACACATTAGCGTAAGTGCGTATAAACCAAACGGGTACTAAGACGTGGTGCTAATAATAATAATAATACTATTATTTATATCTGTAATTTAGGATCTCCGGAACCACTTACCCGATTGCGTTGCGGTTTTTACTTTTGTACTGAACCAATATCCAGGCAGGTTTTTGTTAAAACGATCTAACAATCAATGCTGGTGGCACAGCTATTCGTTAAGTGGTATCCAAGGTGTCTCAAACCATGACCTCCCGCCTAGAACACCTCGCTCACTCGGCAGCTGCCAGCAGACTCTTCCCTCCTTTATAACGCCATTTTGACCTCGGGGTCTCCTCCCGTAATTCTCTTGATCACTTGAACCAATCTGGGAGCTTAACCTCTCACCCAAGATGGGTTGAGATATTGTTGAACCAGCGAGTATCAATGGAATTGAGTGTTTGACTTCTTCCCTAGTTCTTCGCCGAATCATGCTGGATTGTGGTAAAATATTTAATCCACGCTCCTTTAGGCTTCTGCATTTCCAGTCTTATATTACTAAACTAGAAGATATAGCAAAAATTGGGTGCACTATTCAACATTACTAGGTTGACACCCTTATATACACATAAATATAACCATATATCTTGATAAGATTCATTATAACCTTACTTCTAAAGTTTATATAACAAGTTTGATTTCTATTTGAGTTTAAAAGTGAACTTTAGTGGGTTTTTTTTGTCACAGGTGTTACATTAAGACTTGCGCTCAGTATCACCTATATTATCCAGAAATTCACATACCTGCAAACAATATATCTGTGAATTTCGTAAGTTCAATAATGTGGGTTCACTTTATTGACAGGTAACTAAGAAAGGAGGGCAATGTAAGTGGCACCAACAAAACATAATTTCACAGCAAAATTGTTTTTTTTTTTCACTATAACAGTTATGGATTCAGAAAAGTAAAATTAAAATTTCAACTAAAATTCATATTTGAATTTTTCTTTTATTAATTAAGGGGATTACATACATAGGCTCACTTTCACACAAAATGTCTCACTAGACCTAGCCTCACTTAACATAACCCCACTAGATTTAAAATTATTTTTTCATAAATTCCTTCAAAATATTCTTATATTTGAAACAATAAGTTATACTCCATTCACGGTAGGAATTACTCTCTGAAGGGTCCTTTTTCCTACCAATATCCTACTATATAATAGATTTCTGGTAAGGAAAAAGGCCGTTCAGAAAACAATTCCTACCGTGAATAGACTTTACTAGACCTTACCTTAACAAAACTTCGCCTTATAGAACCTTAATCCACCAAGCAACATTAACAAGACCTAACCAAGGCATACCATCATAAGACTTAAAAACCATTATTTAGACTATTTTAGACCCACACCAGTAAGAACACAGAGAAAGTCGTTAGTCTAGTCTTCCAGTGAGAGGCAGGGTCACAAGCGTTCAAATTCCAGCCAGGTTTAACTAGGTAGTTTTCCACTCTTCCTTCATTTATTCATTATTTTCTAATTGTTAACCCACTCAGATAATGATTTGTTACAAAGTTTTTTAATAGCTTACGTTGAACATTTAGACTATAAAACACAACTTTTGATAATTATCTACGAGGCTGTTCTGTAAACTATTGAAGTCGTGAGATTCAAACTATCAATTCCAGACTGTATCCTTTATAAACTTAATTTATTTTTCTGAAATCATAACAAAAACAGTGAGCATGTGGACAACATTTCCAGCTCTAGCCTGGTTTGCTGGTGACTATGTGGTCAGAATTCCAATTACTAACCCAGTGTAATGGGGTGTTTTTTCCTAGATGGTTACTCTTCCTCCAACACAAATGTGTGTACATTTCCTCTAAATATGTCCTTAATTTCTAATTAATTATTAGATTAAATGCTGATAGCGCAAACGGGTTGTAGAACTCTGATGAAAAGCTCTTGAAGGCAGGATTGGCTCAATGCTGGAGAACTCTACTTACTCGTGGTAATAGGGAGTTTGATCGACTTTATAGCAAATATTATAAGTGAAACAATGGTACCAAGTGGAAAAAATTAATATTGAAAGGAACTAACTATTGAAACCAAACTTAGCATACATAACTATATTATTGTTGAATAGTTGTTTATTCTGGTTCATATCTGTCAAACCCAGGCAGTCTTTGAATGTTTAAATTAATGTGTGTTAAAATGTTTGGTGTTAAAAATTAACATAACAAATGGATCCATACTTTTTATTCCAAAATTCTTTCATGAATATTTTTTAAATAAAAAATAAGTGAATTGGAATAAAATTAAATTTGTGTACAAGATAGACCAACAATTTTGTTTTAAAGTTTAAAGAAATCTTTAAAATATATTACATTTATAGTGAATTTCAACTTGCAATATCCCCATATGCAATTTTCATTTGTGTGGAACTATAAATTATATTAGAGAAAATGTACCACTAGGCATACCTCATACACACAGCAAGTTATTTGTTACCAGAAGATGATTGCGCAATAACATTGGAGCATTTTGCAGTATCATTACAATAACCAAACCTTGTTGAATAATAAAAATAGTAGCAACACATTGGTGGGTCTAACACTAGTCTAATTTTCCAGTGACGGGAATGTTGGGATTCAACCCTGGCCAGGTGTAAAAACCATTATTTTTAATAAATGATTTTCCACTCTCACTTATGGTATATGTGGATACATTTACTCAAGAACTCTATTCCTCATCCTTTCTCCTTTCACATTTTTAAATGTGGATAGGCTGGATGAGTAGTAAGATTAGGAGGAAAAGAACCAATGGTATTTATTGCTTAACCTTGTGTTAATCCTTGATGAATACAACAAAATATTGTAAAATTGGACAGTCATCCATGAATTCAGGAATCAAAATGTAGACAAATTACCATATTAACACATCCAAAGAAATTTGTTTTTAATGCCTGTGCTGTCTAGTAATAATAGATCTATTCTGCTTGCAGATTCTCAACATCACATTATTTACTTGAAAACATGATTAAAAACTAGAGTACACTCACAAGTACTAGCCAGTTATTATAAATGATCCTCATTTTATAAACAAAGTGGTTTGAAATCCCTCACTAAACCAAACAACACATTACTGTGGTTACATATAAACCAAAATACTGGCTCAAACAGGGCTGCCAATATATTATTATTATTACAAAATTTTATTTTATTTTACACAGCTTCTTACAACCCATTCGAGTTATACGCTTATTTAATTAATACGCAAATGATTTTAGGAACGAGGGAGGTTTTTTGGAGGTGTACACAAATTTGCATGAAAGAAGAGTGAAAAAAGTACACCCAACTAAGAACGTTGATCTACCCGTCAACGACGGTCTAGTCTACTGCAATAGTAGCATCTTAGACCATGTGGCCACCAAAGGATGTAGATGTGTGTTTGAGCCAATATATTTAAATAAACACTTATTCAAAAAATGCCATTAAGTGATCCAAATTCACAAATACTGCAGTTTTTTTTTACTAATATTTAGAGAAAGAATGCCCATTTTCTCCTGGTTATTGAAGCGCGTGGCAACCCTGCCATATGCAATTAAAAATTAGGAAGCAAAGATACCCATGAGAATGGATGTGTAGAGTTTATTTTAAATGGCTTTCAATATTATTCAAAATAAATTATATACACCCACAAACAAATCAGAAGTTTTATTTAAATCCCTTTCCAACAGTGTACAAGTCCAGAGTGAGCCACATGCAGCCCCAGAATAATGAGCGTACTGAGGCATCAGTAAATATAATAACGGTAGCAAACAGAAAACAAAAAAAAAACAAAAAACATCAACTTCTTTTTAACACTTTATCTTTTAAATAAAGGGCATATTATGAAATGAAAGAATTTTTGTATTGAGTTAAATGTGAAATCCTGATGTATTTTTAAGCTTTCCATATTTGTAATATTTTAAATTATAATATGGATAATATAATGCTTATGAAGAAACTTTCAAAAAATAAAACACAGAATATTATTACTTTTTTTTTCATTTTTGTATTAAATCAGTCTTAACATGATATTGCATGCCAAAAATGTCAGCTTCTGTATGTATGTTGTCATAAATATGTGACTATATAAACCTAAAATAAAGAGCATGCGAAATTTAAAATTCACCAAGATTTTCTGAAAAAATAAATAATAATGAAATGTAACATTTGAAAATATAAAAAGAATATATATATTTATTCAAAAATAATAATGTTCAACATCACACTAATAGAATGAAATGAACAAAATATAGAAAAGTGAATAAAATAAAAAGAGCTCAGGCATTCTTCTAGGCAAATTAAAATACATATTTCAAAAGTAAATGCAATTAAAAATAAATGTATTAAAAAACCAAGGTTTTAATAGCTATAGAAAGAATTACAAAATTTATTTTTAACATAGTTAAATAAATGCAGTAATAAAATACATTCTATTATTTATATAAAATATCATTTTTTAAGAACCTCATCAAAACCAAAGCTAAAATTGTTTAAATAACATTTAGAATGAAAAAATACATTGACAAATAAAATTAGTAATAGCTGACCCATTTGACTAGAAAAATAATTTTTAAAAACTTAAGAAATTCAATATTCACAATATTATATATGATTATAGCTAAATTGACTTTCAACTTGTTGATCTAAATAGTCTTAAAAATATATCTTTGACATAACTTATAAAAAATGTTGAGCACAATGTATAGGTATGGAGAAATATTTTAAAGAAGTTATTGTTATTTTACAGTAAAAATGCATAATCATAATGACCATTTTGAAAATTCGACCACCTATTTTTATTCCAATGGAAATTTAAAGAGTGTTTCCATTCCCTATATATTACTGTGTGATATTAAACATTAATTTAATCAACTATGACAAATATAACAGATATTGAAGCATTAAAGTGAAATAATATAATTAAAACGTGAAGGGTAACATTTAAATAATCAAAAGTATGCTTTCAAATTACTTAATACAAAACTAAATTGAATAAGCATGAATGAGCGGCACTTTTAAAACAAACAACTAATTTTATTTTCATCATGAAAAGGCTTGACCTTTTAGTAGACTGCAAATGCACAAGAACATCCTTATATACACAATCATTAAGTGCAAAATATTTCAATTCATGTTATTTTCTATGTTTTATTAATAGTTCAGTTCTCATAATAATATGAAATCTCATTTTAAGAATGGTTACAAACTCAGGGTCCCAGAAAGTGCTAAGTAGAAGAGAGATCAATTTGGCATAAAATTACTATTGGCTGATTTATTCACAGCATTGGTTAATGATTTAAATAAAAACTTGTCACAAAAAACACCTAGAATAAGAGTAGCACAAAGAGACAATCAGCTTGTTGCCAGTATTTGTACGAGGGTGCTTAACAACAATAAATTTTATAAATTTGATTTAAACATGTTCAAGTGTAAACTTACAAGTGAGTCAATCAGTTCATAGCAATAAAGGATATAAGTACTTATCTTATAAAATTAGGTATAAAATATCAGCTTAGGTCTCTCTTCCCCAATTTCATCCTTCGTGTTTATTAAGATTAAACTTTCTTCTTTGTGAACTTATGTGCCATTTGATAAGTTTGATTTTTTTGCTGCCAGTTGCAAAAATTTTTATTAAAAAAAATAAATAATTCTCATTGAAAAAAACACTAAAGAACAAACAACCCAATATAACAGCGAGATTTCTATAAAACTTTTAACTGATATCAAAATGAACACAAGGGTCCATCAAAGAAATGAGCTACTTTTATAGCAAATAAAATTTAAAAAAGTATATACGTATATAGTAAAATCACTCTTTTTCAATTACGAACGAACGTTCATACTTATTCAATAGGAAGGCCTTCAAGCACAGATTATGGCACACATGTTTTAAATAAAAATACAAAGTCTTTTTCAAATTTGAATAGATGTATTTACTTAAAATAAGAAATTATTAAGGACTTGATTTGCATATGTATACTATTTACATTCTGAAATAGAATGCACACATCTTAACATCTTTATCAGACATACTTGGAATCACCAGTGCTAGTTTTATTCTAAGATATAAAGATTACACATTCAAAATAATCATCATTAAGAATATGAAATCTAAATCAAAGTTGAAAATATAAAATAGAAATAAATGCATAATGGCTTCAAAACACTGCCTTTTCTTTGAAAAAATATTTTTTCTACACAATAAGGCACATTTACCATAAAATTGTTCACATACAATATTATCACCTTAAAACAATGTTTTTTTAAGTATTTACACAGAACTAAACAATTAAGCAGCTGCACACAACACAATGTATGTGATGCATTACATCAAAATATGAGACCAGATCACTTCAACATTATTAAATGATTGATTGATATATATATACAGTAATCAAACAGTAATATAAAAGTTTAGCTACATATTAGTTCACCAGCTTGTACACAAATAATGGATAGTTATTTTTTTACCAGGTTAAGTAATTTCAATAAAAAGATTTTACATTTTGAATATGTGGTAACAAAATTTCTCCACATTGGAGTACTTTTTAAGTCCATAAAAAAGGAACA
This sequence comes from Timema californicum, assembly GCA_902141385.1. NCBI lineage: Eukaryota > Metazoa > Arthropoda > Insecta > Phasmatodea > Timematidae > Timema > Timema californicum. Next base: position 34,270 of record CABFOW010001003.1, read on the forward strand.
TAAACTAGCATAGAAACAATAGTAAATATAAACAAGTGAAAATGAACATAAAATAATATTTGTCATGTAGCCATAGTTATAATAGCATACATACATTTTCCCACATCACAAAAAGGTACACATATTTGAGAAACATAATAGTATATTGTTTTCCCAGTAGCTTAAAATGCCTAGGGTCCTTATACTGTACGTCTTCTATACTTACTATCTGTATAAGTTTTAATCAAAGATCAGTAAAAAACTCAGAAATACGCTACATCTTTACTAGCATATAACACTAAAAATGTAATGCCATACCGTGAGAGAACCTTTAAAACCCATACTTTCTATTGCTATCAAAATGTCTTGAAATCTAAAATATAAAGAATGTGAGATAGTGACCCTAACTAAAATAAAAATAAAAATGTTTTTAAGTGTACCCTCTTATTTTTTACTAACACACAAACTAGCTTTCCTGTACACCATATTTAATTGTCCAAATTTTAAGGATGCTCTTTGTAGGAAAGAAGTAAATTTCTTGTGTGTGTGTGTGTGTGTGTGTGCGCATGCGTGTGTCTACTAGTGATTTTTTATTAAGTAATGCTTGGAAATATACCTTTTAACAAGGCTTTAAAGGAAATGAAGAAAATAATGTGTATTGCCTCACTTTGTATTTAAATTCCAACACAACACACTGCTTGGCCTACTTATTAGCTGCTTCAACTCTTGTGGTCTCCTGTTAATGTTATTAAGTGGCTTATAATAGTTTATCAATGACCAGATAATATTCTTGACTTGCATAAAATTATTCAATTTACTAATTAACTTTAATTTAATAAAATTTGACTCATTTTATTAATACTTAGATAAGAGAAAAAAATGTCTTGCGTGCTGGTATATAATATAGATTTTAAAACATATCCTTTAGTTTTCCTAAGATAATTTTGTCAAACATGTGGGGTAACACTGTTATAAACCCAAAAATCTTAAGTAAAACCTTAAAATATATTAAGGCAAAATATATGCTATTATTTTTTTAATTTTTGTCACAAGGTATCAATATGAAAAATGGCCGATAAGTTTTTAACAACATACTTTAGTAAAATATTTGAGATTTGGGTCTACGCACTTATTTTAGCCTTATGAGGTATATTTAAACAATATTCAGAAAACACTTATAGTCAGGAGATTATGAATAAGAAAAAATTGAGTGTATTATTTCCATATAACCAGTGTGTGAAGTAATAGGTTAAGTACACATGCAGAGCGGGTATGATGCCATTAAGAAAAAATATCATAACAGTCATGTGCCCGCAGTTATACAAAATTTGAAACAATTATTGTATTTTAAACTGAAGACTTACATTTTAAGACAAGATGGGTAAAATGATAGGAAGACTCAAAACATGAATCACACATATGTTGTTGACATGTACGTAGCTTGACTAAGAGTCTTAATAATCATTGGTAGCAGTACTTTCTTCAAATATATTGAATATATTTCAAAAATAACACCTGTAATGGGGATCAATTCTTATATCCAGAATGACATTTTTTCAAACATATTCAATATGACTGATTATGATTATTCCCAACTTTAAATTTTCTGGGAGTGAAGAAGAGTTTTGGGGTATTTCACGGGACCTGAGAATTTTTTAAAAGAAATTCTGTTCTAGTCGTTAAGGTCAAATAAATGATAAAAATTTATTCTAAAATGTACTAGAATTAATAAAAGGATATTTTAATTATACTGACATATTTTATTTTTCCTTGATAAGTTCAAGATTTATTTTATCCTTATTTTTGATCAAATAAACTTTTCAGGAAGACTAAGAAACTAATGATTTATCTATGATAAAGCATGTAGTTAATTTTGGTTACAAAATTCTCAATTAATGAAATAATCCTTGCATTTTTTGTTGAAATGGAATATGGTTAATATTGCGATAAAGAGATCCAACTATTAGCATTTCTCTTCCTAGAGGTACACTGACATTCGTTTTGTGTATTTCAATTAGAATATAGATAAAAATATTTGAGTGCTACTTTTGGACTTAAATTGCATCAATTAACAGCCAATTGCTCCTTGTTTTGACACGTTTCATCCACATGCTCTTTCAGCAGTGGCATATAATGTATATATGCAATGTCTCACGAGCCAAACAGAATCCAAGCATAAAAAAGCAAAGAATTTTTTTATTTTAATCAATGATTTTATACTAATTTTAATAATGTCATTTTCAATATTTCCAAGGTCCTGTTCATTTATATCATAGGCTCAACATACTAAGAATTTAAAAGAAATCCAAGGAAATTCTGAACCAGAAACCTTACTTAAAAGTGACATTTTTAAAGTTAAAGTTTAGCATTCCAATTATATGTAAGCTCAGAGAAAAAAGCATGTGTACAGAAGTGAAGTGAAGGAAATTTTATAATTTCAACTACTATTATCAAAAACCAGCTTTAACACTGAGAAAATTGAAATAACAGAGTTTGTTAAAGTTTTGAGTGATGGCAACTTTAGAGAACAGGCTATGTTAATTAAATTCAATTTAAGGGGAAATATTACAAAATAATGTTACATCAGGATTGTTTAAAAGTGTATAGTTTGTCAAACAATGCCTAAGCTTTATTGCTTAATATGTTACTTGTACACATAAAACAGTTCTTAATATTATAATACTAGTTCACTTTCACTTCTGAGCTTATCTTCTTAATTATTATGTATCTTATCAGAGATAACTTCCAGCAATGGAATTGTCTTTGTATGAATACTGTTGGATCTTGAATTTAAAGAAATGTTTGTTATTTCTCTTTTATTTTTTTTAATGGGAACAGTCCATACAATCTTTCACATCTTATTTATTACGTTATTGAACACTGAAGTCAAAAAGCTCTACTGTAACAGGGTTTATAAGTGTATCAGATATACCACAACAATACCTATCCACCCTCTAACTGTAAAAGAATGTATTAATATTATTATGTTCAATATAAATAACTATAATGTTTAGTTTGGTGTGTACTTTTAATTTACTTGGAGTTGAGCCAATACTAATTTAGATTACAAAATTGTAAAAAACAATATTTGAGTCACAACACAGCTTAAAAACAAATTATTTTATTACATTTTAATCACCTAGTTTCATTCAATGTAGTTAATTTGTTAGTGAAATAATACTAAATAAATAAGACAAGGTTGACTAGCACAAACCATACCATTGGCCATGGTGTAGTCGGTCTATATTATTATTAGCACCGCGTCTTACTACCCGTTCGGGTTATACGCACTTACGCTAATGTGTAATGGTAGGGTGATTGTGAGATGAAATGAAGGACCTACAGTTTAACGTGGAATCCGAACCACGGTGGAGACCTGGCATTCCTCACATTCACAAGATGTCTTGTCAGAGGTGAAGGAAGGGTTTGGTAATCAGATAAATCTTTGCCGGGACCG